>JANVCC010000021.1:56481057-56609572 GCA_025345505.1 Todiramphus chloris collaris | reverse complement strand
AAAGAAAAAGAAAAAGAAAAAGGAAAAGAAAAAGAAAAAGAAAAAGAGAAAGAAAAAGAAAAAGAAAAAGAAAATCAGCCTCTGGTGAAATAGGCAGACTAGAAACTTAAACACAAAGACTGGGCAATCTTAGCTAAAGATGTTGCCAGTGTCCACAGAGATGATGGAATACTTTAGGTACTTATATTAGACTAATATTCCTGAATTTATTATTGACTTATTTTCATAAATATATTTAATGCAGATTATAGTTAAAAACTGCTCATATGTTAAAAAATAATCTTTTTAAATAGTTGAGAAAATTATACCCTTCAAAAAGAGAGGAAATATTTTAAAAATAAATATTTTTAACTCCTATTAAAAAGTCTTTCTAAAATCTTCATACCAAGTTGCAATCACATTTGAGACAGCTAGAATTGATGAAAGTAGCAGTAATTTTTCATAGAGATTGAAAAGGCAGAGAAGATACAAAGGACAGAAAAACAGAAAAAAGTGGAAGGGTTTGTCTTTGTAGAGGTTGCTTTATAAAACCCTTTGTTTTCTCTTCAAAGATAGACAGTAGAGGATTCAACTTTAAATGATGATTTCAAAGAAAATTTTGAGAAGGGAGTAACTCTGTAAATCTTTATGAAAGATGAGCAATAAGCACTAAAGAATGCACTGTGTTATGATGACAAAGAGGATGAAACTGAATGACATCAGACTAGTACCTACCCAGGAACAGGCTTTTGTGTGGCTCACATGTGAAGGACTGAGGTAGACAGGCTATTATAGCAAAAAGTATATGTAGGGTTTTAGAGAAAAGAGATTCCTCCCTTGAGACTCCCTTTTGTACTTGAATTATTGGAAAAACTGAAATTAGTTGTGCCATTCTCCTCAGAGTAACAGTGTCACGTATCCATTGTCCATCTCCAGAGAGCTCCTCATGTCAGTGCAAGAAAGAGGTGAGTCCTAGGACTCACCCCAGCACAATCAGAATTAAATTCACAAGGTCCCTGAGGTCACTGAGGGGTGAGTCTCACTGTAGTCCCACCCACAGTCCCATTCCACAGTGCATGTTTCCACTAAGACTGCTAAGTGTTGTCCTGGATTTGGCTAGGATAGGGTTAATTTTCACCAGAATCTGGGCAGGGTCCACAGCCAGGATAGACGATGGAACCAATCAGTGGCATATTCAATACCATATTGACATCATGCCTGCTATATAAAGATGGGGGGTGGGCTGGACAAGATGCAGGGGTCTCATGGGGCCAGTTGGTGCTGCACTAGGTGGTTAGTGCATCACTTACTTTATATAAAGTTTGATTACTATTACTGTTATTACTGTTGTTTCTTCTCCTTTTGCATTCTATTAAATTCTCCTTATTTCGTCCCACAGGGTTTTGCCCTTTTTCTCCCTATTCTCCTTCCCATTCCACTCTGGGGGGGAGGGGGCAGGGGGACAGTGAGCAAGTGGCCACATGGTGTTGAACTTCTGACTGGGTCTAAACCATGACGGTGGCACATCCAACTTCTATATAGGCCTATTCAGAAAAGGTAATGTAAACATGTCTCAGAAGTCATTTCAGTTAACTGTCTTCATTACTGCATTATCCTCTACAAATACACTAAATAGATCTTTACTGGTGTGAGACCTGGATATACAGAAATAAGGTGTGTTCAAGATTCCTACTATAGAACCCCATCTACTATTCAACCAGTGTGTCATCTTGCTGATGAGTCTTCTCCTCAAACACTTCATTAGTGTCAGCAAACTAAAGAGGGTCCGGACCCAAGCTCTGCTCCAGGGAGGTGAATTTGTCCTTTTTTGTCTATGGTGAGCAATCTTGGGCATGTGCTAGCTCCAGAATGGATTCTGGGGGTTTGTCTGAGATACTGCTTTTTGTCACAGGCTGAAATGATGTCAGTGCCTATGCTAACAGCTGAGCAATATGGACAACTGTACACCAGTGCTTGGATCTACGCCCTGAACCTGCTTAATTTGTTAGTATAGTCATAATCCTAATGCCTCACATTCTTGCTAGGGTTCAGACCTGGTTTACTTAACAAAGAATGCCCTAATGGAAATAGAAAAATAAAAAAAAAAAAAAAAGCCCCAAAACACAAATAGACTAAAGTCCAAGAAATTAAAATAGAAACCCTGGAAATGCCACACGCATATAAATAAAAAATAGCCTGAAAATCAGGAATTAGATCATTACCCTAAAGTTATCAGAAGTACCATAAAGATATCACAGAAATGAAGCCCAATAAAGGTATTCTGCCTCAATCCATGAGAATGCAGTAAACTACTGACTTAGAAACATATGGTTTTGTGGCAACATTATTGTCTTTTGATTCTATAAAAAAATGAATGCAATGGTAGTATATCCACACATGTCTACAAATATTTCAAATGTTCTAAAAGACAATATATTAGCTAAATTTTGGACATAATCTGGGCATACAGGTCTTAAAAAATTGCCTAAAGATTTCTGCTGACAAAAAAATAATCTCAAATACAATGAAAATTAATTGCTGTGAGGCTACTCAAAGGCAAAAAAAAAAGGGGACAGGAATCAAAATGTGTTCAACTGACAAATATTTGTATTTGTGGTAACAGGCAAAAAATAATCAGGACAAATATTTTGTTATTGGTGTAAAATACAAAACACAGATACAGATTTACCTCATGAAACAATACCAAGATTTCTGAAGGGACACCACCTCAGAGGAAGCAAGTAATTATAAGAATGGAAATCTTAAAATGATAGATGAAATCTGATGACCTGATAGCCTGGAATATGATATAGCAAATGAAATAAAAAGACAGCTATAATAAGTTAAAGATCCTCCTTCTCCTACAGAATAAGACCACTCTAAGGGAAAGTTAGCTCCTTCAGAAGGTTTTCCTCTTCTAAAGTAGAAAAGAGCTTTGCTATAGAGCACAGGAAGCCACCACATCACATCAAATTGCTTGGAGAATCCATATTGGAAGTATTTCCAGAAAGAAAGCATAAATAAATAAAGCAGGTTTTCCAGTTTAACATGAGCCACAAAGAGCAGTGGTAGCATTTCTGTAAATAAAAATTAGTCATGTCATGCTAGTAATAAGGGAAAAAAAACAAATGGCTCCAATGCTGGATAAAGACACAGAATAAGAAATGATGAGTGCATCTTTTCACCTTCTAAGCCCTGAAAACTCCCTGTGTTCCTTAAAGATATTACCAAGACTGTCTATTGGCTAAAAATATCTCATTCTCCAAAAATGCTTCTAACAATAATTATGAATTCAGATAGAAAGCAAGATTAGCCACATGCACTGTCAAGTGCACAGAGTTTCTGTATCTCTCCAAGGAAATGAAAACCAGATGAAGATACTGAGTTGTTTGATTCCTCATTGGCAGGATCTGCTTTATGCTATATAGGCTGCCACCACTGCAATAATGTAAAGGAAAGTGTCTTTTGTACCATAGCTGTAATGAAAGTTTATCACAGACAGAAGAACATGAAGAAAATGTGATACAGGGACTCTTCTACATTTCTGAATGAAAGCTTAATTATAATACAATGAAATCAGGTTTTAGAAACTCAGTACCGCCAGTGGCCATATCTGATCCAATAAAGAAATATCCAGTGCTAGATATTCTAGACAGATATACTACTAAAAAAGTGGTAATTTCACTATATTACCAATAAAACCCTGTGGGACAAAAAAACTTAAATATAAGTCATTTTTATTTGATTCCCACCTTTGCTGTGTCTGTCTCCTTTTCGTAAGAGTTCATGGTGTTTGGTTTAAACAGTCTAGAGTTCATTGTAAAAGTATCTTTTGTTTGAATTCTTTCAGCCTCTTCTGATTCTATTTGTTTAACCTACTGTTGCAACTTTCTAATAGGAACAATTTCATAAATGAAACCTCCAGGTTCATCTAGTAAAATACATATTCATGGAAATGGGAATACACTGAAGAATATTCAGGACAGTTTACAATTACATCAGCCATCAGTCTGTAATCATTGCAGTTCAGGTAGTGGAAAAATGATGTAATTGGTTTTAACTATTGGGGTTTTGTAGAAACAATAAATTCATGAGGAAATCTTAAACTGGTTTTTGATTGCTAGAACCTCAACGGGGCAGAAGCTGCACCCAATTATCTGCTCCTACATCAGCTGTAAAATTCACTGATAAATATCCACCTCTCATCCCTCTCAATTCACTTTTCATGGGATAAACTTCAACTTTTTGGCTTCACAAAGGTGTGCAAGGTTATTGTTCCTTCAGTGTCTCTTCTACAGACCAAATCCTTATGCCTGATTATATGATATTGTCAGTGCCAGTTCTACCACACAAATTTTTCTCTTCAGACATTCCCCATCACCTTTATAAAACTTTCCAGGCCTGACCTATTAATTTAGCAATCCATTAGCCACCTTCTTCCCCTAGGTCTTTTAGTTCTTCTCCCCGACCTGCCTCTGTTCTACAACTTCTCAGGCACCCACCTTAAATTTCCTGTCCTCACTGCTGATGGATATGCATCTGCCCTTTTCTGGTGTCCATACTTCTTGGTGTCCGTAGCTTCCTTACAGATCTGTCAGATCCCTGACACATCTTTTAATCTGACATCTCATTTTTCACATTGTCATTATTCTTCTCTGAAACTTACCACTCTTTGTCCTTTTCTCAGATTCTTGAACTTATCCCCTCTCTGTCGCATGCTATACTGTCCCATATGACTTTGCAATAGTTCACATCTCTTTAGTGTCCCTCTACTATCCCAATCCTCTTTTAGTTCCTTCCTGTAACTACCATTTCACAACCTACTACCAGATCTTCCTTCTTCCCTTTACAGTTACTTACCCTCGCCCCTTCTCCCAACACCTCATGGTCTGAATGACTTGCTGTCTGTTTCTAAACTGAGACAGAATCGCAATGACTCCAGGCAGCCTTACATTGTAAAGAACAATACCAGAAATTACACTCATCCTCACCTTTGTTACTGTTATTAGACACCCCAGAATATTAAATAAGCATTAATTAAGCTACTTCAGATGCAGAAAGATCCTATGAGTGCTGCCTCAACTGCATTTCTCTGAAGTTTCTCTACCATGTTACTTCATCCTTCCTGAGCCACCCTCTAAACTGCTTATCCTCCCAGTCCCTCATTGCACCCTCCTCTCTGTGTGTTAAGCTATAGCATAAGGAAGCAGCATGATAAAATGTATCTGTTCCTCTTTGCTGACCTGTAGACATATAGCAGAATCACCATAAGGAAACTACTTAAAGGACATCCTTTCTTGCATTGAGTGGCTGCTGGAAGGTGTGGGGTGGCAAAACACTGCCTGTGGTTGTTTCAGTCTTAATGAATACAGTGGGAATGGCCAGAGAGTCCTATTAAATCCAAATATATCTGATGTCATTAATCATGAGAGAATGAACTGGAAGCCATCCCCAGACCTCACCCCAAAAATAAATCCAAAACCAAAAGCTTGCTAAATTGCTTGCCCAGAACTCATTAATAAAAAATTAAATGGAATAAAATTAAGGGAAGTGTTGACCTTGAAATCACTTCTCTGGCTCCTCTGACAAACAGATGATGTTTTGAAAATTTTCCCATATCACAGTATTTTTTCTCCTTGTTTCTGGCTGATGCATAAGCAGTGACATCTGAAGGCCAAATGTCCAAATGGCATGTGCAGATGAAAGCCATGCATTGTAAGCACTGTACTTGTAAGAAGGCAAATGTTGATGAATCTCACACAACCCATCCTCCTCAGCTACCTCTGAAGTTCAATATACCTCATTTGTATCACTAAAGTGATCGTCTTGTCACATACACTGTGGATACACTATTAGATTTGTCTGAAGTATGATATCTCAATGACCTCATTCTCAAAAGGTATATGGAAAAAAATTGAGAAGAAGTCACATACAGAGGCTTCAAAATCAAGAGATGCTTTTCATTATAACACTGAGTTACAAATTTGTTCTCTTGATTTTTTTTTTTCATTTCCTTGTCTTTCTTTTTTTCCTCACCATTCTGTACTTGGTGTATACATAGTGCTTAGCTGTCACTATCTCTTGCAAATGAAAAAGGACATGCTGTCTCTTGCCATAGTGGGCACCTGAGTCAAAGTGCACATCTTCCAGCTTCTCCCTCTGCCTCCAAATGCCAATGACTTCTGGGTCTCTTAGCCTCACATCAGCCCATTTTACTGCTTAGCAGTCATGCTTCCATCTCAAATCACAATCCTAATCCCCCAACATCCCATCACTGCATTTTAACTTCTAACCTTTAACTGTTTAGTGTCACAAGAGGCATTTTCAGTAAGACCCTTTTTTGTGCATTTGGGAGGGTTATATTTCCAATCTCTCTTCTTTATGAAGTCTGGTACTGGAGGGTTTGCAGAAGAAAGAGCAAGGCATCAGATAGCAACTTCACACACTGTTCATAAGAGCAGAGGGTGGAATAGGCTAAGTTGCTGGACATGTTCGGCTCCCTTCTTTCATTTTGTAAAAATGATGTTGACTTTCCCTCTTTCTTTTCTCCACAAATTCCTTTGGATGTTGAGAGAACAGGAAATATCTGTGTCTGTTTTCTGTTATCATAATGGGTGAAACCATCCAAAGCAAGGTGTTTTCCTGGAGGCAGAGCTGAAACTTGCCAAAAAGTTGATAATTCTTTCATCACTGTGAAACTCCTGGCCCTTTTCCCAGACAAAAAAAAATTCATTGAGTGAAGAAAAAATGACCAGTAGCAATTCTGTGATCCATAGTTTCCAGAATCCTAAATGAACCATGACTGTTAAGAGAAGAAATTACTTGCTCCATTGTCGTAAGAAGACTGTCAGACTGGAATGGAGGGAAATACTCTAACTTCTGCCAAGAGTGTGCAGCAAGAGACCGCAGTGAGAGGCGGCAACACTTATTTCAGGGCTATTGCACACATGACCCTCACACAATCACCTGATAGTGTTTGCAAGATATGCTCTAATGAACTTCAAGCATCTGTAGTGCATTCCCTGTGTAGTCCTATGAACTACATCTTCATTCAACCTCTGAGTTTTCTCCAGTGCACATCTTGGTGACCTTCATCCCTGACAATAACAAGGTTAGAAATCTGATAACTGGATAAAGAGACACAGGCTCTCCACCATTTTGTAACTCATAGTGTTGTTTATACATAAGCAGATTGTTGCACAGTCATGTGGAGCATGTCAGGAGGGCATGTTTTCCTTCACTCTTTACAGACAAAAATGTAAACAAATTAAAGGGCAATAATATACCTATCCTGGTAAGCCTATAATGCACTTTTCAATTTGTATACTTGACAGGTAGCTAAACTGAACACAAAAACTGTGTGTGGAAGGCTGAAGAGGTGGAAGTGTATCTTCTGAGACAAAGCGTGAATGGTGGCATTTGGTCTGGCCCTCTGGGAAAGGTGACTGCCAATCCTAATCAGTTTGACAGGAACCCTAATTGTTCACATGACCCTTTCTCCATGAGGTGCCTGCAGCAGGCTCTGAAGGAGAAATGTCTCTCACTGTAATGGAAAAAGGGGAAGGTTAGGTCCCAAAATATGAAAACTCTCAAGATCTTTGGGTAGCCCAGAGACCCTTTTACAGTCTGTGTACTTCATACATATGTTTTGTGAGACATTTTCTAGTAATATAGAAGTTACCTATATGGATATTTTCCAGAAATCTTCGGTATAGGAAGGCTATGTTCACTTTTCTAAACATAGTAAAACCAGAGTTTATGTTGTTTATTATAGTGATGTTTGGTTTAAAAGTGAGTATTTCCTTATTGAGAGTTAGTCAAATAGTTTAATTTCTGTAAAAAGAGGTGACATACAAAGAAAATTCCTTTTCACAGGAAGCTTTATGATGTCAGTATTTGTTCTGTGGCACACAATGGAACAAAATTATAAAGTTACCAACAAAATTATAATCTGAGATAAAATTGGCTAAATTAGAATCCCACATAATCGAAATATCTTGCTTAGTTTTCAACATTGTTTCTTTTGGAAAGAAAAAAATCCACTCCTATACAAAAATACTTACAGTGTGATTAATTTCATGCTTTAACCAAGATCATTAACATGGAAACATTGTAAAAGGTTTTCATTTTGAGAATTGCATAGGTTTTTACTGAGAGAACACTTATTTTAAAGGAAAAATTCCTGATAAGATTCATGGTAGTATAGGGGATATATTATTCCCACCTTTATATTTTATCAGTCAGACTAACTTACTCAGAGTATTTTGATGTTAAATAAATGATATATCCCTATTAGTTGAAACATACCTTTTGAAACCATTCCCGTTGATGTGATACTGATGATGTGACATCCATCTGCCACAAGGACTTCTTCTACTTAAAAAAAAAAAAAATTGCTTTCCTTCCTTACTATAAGGATTATGATCTGACTATATTTCTACTATATGAATTCTAAAAGACACAGTAAAGTTGAACATGACTCTGAATTACAGGATGCAGCATAGAAGCACTTGGCAGAGAGTCTTTGAAATATATAATTTCCTGTATAATTTCCTGCTTCTTTATGCTTGAAAACTGTGGTAGGCATAGTCTCCATATGCTGCTTTGTTCCATATGCAGGGAATGATGCATAATTCCAACTTCCATTTAGTGGTGTTCTGCTAATAAAGGATAATGAGATACCATAATATAGCAATATAATTTATGAATAGGCAACAAATAAAGGTTTGCATAAGGAGTAAAGCAAACAAGTGAGACAACAACAGCAATAACCCAAAAAAAGCCCCTCCTTCTATAACTTTGCTCTCCATAGTCTGCCCTTGAAATTAAATCAAAATCATGGAAAGCACTAATATCAGAACATTGTAAACCAGCTGTTTCTTAGAGCTGACTAATTAGTTTGTATATCCAGCAAATCAAAAATATTTGTTACCTCTTAGGCAAAGTAACCCTACAGAAATTTGCATATCAATGCAATATTCTTTATCTGAAATAAGGGGAACACCTCCCACTTGAAAAAGCAGCTCTCTGCAAGCACTAAAGGGTGCTGGAGGGGAGAGAGGACACAGCCCACACCTGAGTTGCACCTTTTCCACATACCATCAGCCTATCAGCTCTCCACTGTTCCTTTATAGTGGTAGGAACAAATCTCCAAAGCCTCAAATGTCCCATTGCTCCCATCTTTTTCTGCTTTCTTAATGTGAACTGAGGCTGGAAAACAGAAAGGGGGAAGAGAGTGAGTGTTAACTGGAAATATTACATTAAAGTATCTTTCTGTGACCCTGGCAACATACTTAATATTTTTCATATCAAACAAATCTGTATTATCTGACATAGGACTCAAAATAATCCCTGCCTGGAAACGTAAAAGTGACAAGGAAGGATTTGATACTGCAGCTTTATCCATTGCAGCAACAGGTCCTATGGCTATCTATACCTTACACGATGCACATCCTTGTTCCTGCACTTACATTTTCTTCTTTAATACATGAGTAACTTAGTCAATTATCCACACTAATACATTCTGTGTGATTTGGGATGGGTTGACGTTTATTTGTGTACAGAAAATGAGGCTGAACATGAAATACTGCTATAGCTTCAGTTTAGGTATCTCTGGTGAAACTGTTTGATGAAGGGGTTGTGCAGGGTTGTGTCTAGACCAAGAGACAGGCCCCAGGGCTCTCCTCCACCCCAAGTGCCCTGACAGGTGAAAATCCTGAACAAGAGAGAGCATGCTGAAGGTCTCTCCTAGCCTTTGGAACCATGTTTTCCTTCTGAGGAAGGGGGGTGAGGGATGGATGTGGAATGGTGCTTTCCTGGGTCTTGATCCCATGTGAATGTGGGATCTGATTATGATACTTTCAGAGTTGGGGAGTGGCAATCAAACCAGGTCCCTCAGGACTCAATAATTCTTTAAGTGGTTGGTAACCTCTGGGGCTAATAATGACTTTTGTTCTACATTTGTACAGATCCTGTCCAAATGTGTTTCCAGTACATGGTTGAGAGTTCAACAAACAAGTGAAGTGCAAATGATAATAATTGTAACACTCATAGCTTGGGACAGTTTGGGAAGGAAGTTTTAAGTTTGCAGTTGCACACACTCAGGTAAATATCTTTCAGTCCTGACTGTGTCAATACAAGACAGCTAAAGGATTAAGTAACCAGTGCCTCACTGATTGTTGTTCCTAAGCAGGGCAGGGAAGAGTAGGGAGTCATCTCTTTAAGGCCTGGTAAAAACTAGCCAAGCAACAGTAAGGAAAGATGAGGTTACCAAGAAAACTATGGGAATGGGAATGGATAAATTACGCCAAACATCTATATCACAGGTCTTATAATCAGTGTCTGTGTCTACACTGACGTTGTGAGATAATTTGGGATTACCAATGTTACAAGAAACCTTTCTGTCTACATACATACAGATGACAAGTGACCCTAGCCAGTAAGGACTGGACATCTGTGTTGCCTTCATTGTACATCTGAGTCCTGGTGTTCTCTGTTTTAGCCTTCCCATGGTGTGATCCAAGATACAGTGAGAATAGTCAGCTAGTAGCTATCCCCCTGTTGTAGGATTTCCTAGACCATCATGACAGTCATGTTTAAACATGGCTACTTCTTCATTCAAATTCAGACAAATTCAGACTATCAAATGTAACAATACAGAAAAACAGGGCTCAAAAAACCAAATATCTTTCCCAGATTATTTCATTACCAGTTTCTCTGCTATGTAGTTCCAGTTATGTTAAATTGTATGATATCTTGCTGCATAATTTCTACTCTATGTTCATAAAAGTAGTGTAAAAAAAAAAAAAAAAATCACTCTTTGCGTCTTTTTTTTTTTTTAACCCTACTGGAAATTCTGAATCTGCAGAGGAATCCCTGTTCTTCTTCTCAACTGGAATTTATCTATGTTAATTTGGCAAATCTTTTTTTTTTTTTTTAATTAATTTGAACATTACATTAACAGAATGAAACAGCTGCAACATGACGAGTTTCATGCCTTTCATCAGTGAACAATGGTCAGAAGTAAGAAGAAAACAAATCCAACTGTAAGACAAAATTAGAAGAATGCAATAGAACAAATACCCTTATGTGATGGACATAAGTACCATAATTTGTAGTTGAGATATCATAGCCTTCATCTACACAAAGTTCAGTTGAACATTAAAGCAATAGGAAACATTCCAAGAGCTGTTGCAGTAGTGGTTAGATAGATCCTTTGTAACAAGCCAGGATACAGTGTGGTACCTAAAGAATAGAAATTTAGAGGTTGTACAAGAATGTGTATCATGCTCCTGGAACTAATGCTGGTGCACATGTCTCGGTGTATGTACAGCTAGCTCCATTAAACATTGAGAGTCAAGGAGCACTTCACTCTTACAGTTGCAACATGACAAAATTTTTTAATAAAACTACCATTGCATCGGAAAATACTATTTTGTTAAATTTCTTCTAATGATATTAAAATATTTATCTTAAGTGTCTTAAAGAAGTGAATATTCACTAAATCTAAGTGAGACTCCTGGAAAATTCTTAATAGGTTTGATCATCAGATGGGCTGATTGTAAATGGAGTCTTCAGCCATAGGTGAGTTGATCTTATTTAGAGGCCTCTTAGTTGAGTACTTCAGAAAAGCGAGTTTCTTGAGATGTGCATGTTTTACTCAACAATGAGTACTTAAGAACTCTTTATAGTAAACCTGCAGAATTTATATTCCAGATTTATATTATTCCATGTTATATCTATATTTCCTGTTTCCCCTCTTTCATAAGTGATAATGGATTATGAGCAATTACATAGAAAAGTAGATTTGAACATAATTTTACAATGGAAAATCAGGAGTTCTTATTATTGAGTGTCAGAACTAGTGCTCATACAGTTTTGTTTGCCTGATGACACAGATTTGTCTCTGCAACAGTGGTGGTGGATTCTCTCTGAAATGTAGCTTAGGTATCCAGGGTGGGACAGGTCCTTTAGCATCCAATGTCATAAACTGAAGGCCTTAAAAGTCAAATTCAAACCTTGAATCAGGCCTAGAACAATAATTTTCTTAGAAAAATAAGTGAAGCAGCATTAATACACCTGAACAGCATGTACATCTGCAGTGTGCTTGTTTCTTTTTCCATTCAGTATAATCACTGAATTATAGAAGTAGAGGGAGACGAGAGACCTCATGAGATCTTTCACTCCAAGTGTCACTTCCTTCCACCCTGGGTGCACAACATGCCAACTGAGCAGATTTTGCACAGTATGCACCGGCGCCTGGGGCAAGCTCCAAAAGTCAGTGAGAAAAACATGTGAGAGGCGATGTTTTCCACTTCCTGGCTCTTAGCAGAGCTGCCAAGTCAGAATAAGGTCTGAAACTTGTACCTTACACAGAAACAAAATGCCTTTTAAAAAGTGGCCAGCCTCTTTTCACCTCTGTGTGATATGGTCACCTGGCTTTGTCTGAATTTCTGTCAGCTCAATTAGCTTGTAATTTGTGAAATAAAAATACACATTGCCAAAGAGTCCGTGTAAGTCTGTCCACTTCTGACTAAATCCAACCCTTCACTGGACTTTAGGCCATTCCTCTCAACTTTTCTTTAAAATGACCTACTAAAGAGGTTCCATTGTATCTTGTCACCATGTATTATAGTGTATCATGATCCCTGTAGTGAGAACATTTTGTCTAATATTTAACCCTGATATCCTTTGTTACAGGTTAGGCTGTTTTCTAGTTGTGCTGTCCCCCACAGACACAGTGAACAACTGATCACTGTATTGTTTTTACAATTTTCATATAAATTAGAAGACTCCTTTAATGTCCCTTATATCCTCTCTAAGATGAGCAAACTAAGCTCTTTCAGTCTTTTCTTATTCTTACTGGTTATGATTTCTTAGACTGTTATGATTCTTCCTAATTTCTACGAAACTCAGTGCAATTCATTTACATACCTCACACTGTGTGGTTTCCAAAAAATAGTGAATAAATATGACCAACAGGGAGTTGCCATTGTACAAAGGAGTCATGTTTTGATGTAAGTTTGACATAGTGCTTTGTTGGGTAGCAGGAAAAGAATGGTTATTAATATGAGTGACTCATAATTGTCATTTTTCTTACATTTAAAATGTCAGTGAGATGAAATTTTGAGAAAAATCAATATTACCGTTCTTTTGAAGACTAGAAGCATTTACATTTTAGCAATGAATTTAAAAGAATCTCAGCTCTGAAGCTTGTCCCTGTTAAATCAAGTTCAATGTCACAAATGTTTACATAAGCAAGGATAATTAGTACCTCTGTAATCCCTTTTACTGGCAGTCTATGAAAGAGCTGAATGTTTCAACTTTACCCCTATAATCTAAAGTAAAGAATAAGTCAATGTTATGTAATCAAAACTATAAATATTGAACACAAAATTACCAATTAAGGTTAGGTACTAATAGGTCTCTAGGAATAATAATAATAATAATAGAAAATTACAGCATTCTAATTTTAGGCTAAGTTACTAACTAAGAGTGAAGTTTGAAAAATTTTCATTAGAACATTACCTCATTTTTACAGAATGTGTTTGCACAGTACATATTAAACAAATATTGACTATATGTTAGTAGAATAGAAGTAAAATTTGTACAGCAGTAAAAGTAGTCCCTGAGATTACTATATAGAGCTTGAAAATAAAAGGTATGCAAAATCAAAGTACAATTTCTCCTGATGGCAAATTTTTCTTAATTTTAGAAGCCATGCACTTCAGGTACTGGAAAATTATGTTTCACAGTTGCTTCTTAAATACTGGTAGGAAGACTGCTCTTTAAGGTACCTTGACAATCACTTCTTTGACAGTCATTTTTATGAGAAAAAGTATCAAACTTGTTTTGCAGGATTAGCCACAATTTCATTCTCTTCCATGGAACCCACAGTCTCTTGTGCCTTAATTATTATATTAAAGGATAGTTTAGGGCTTTTCTGTCTTGCTTAGCTGTGTGTCTTTAGCACAGCTGATCTTCTCTGATTTCTATCGATGACTATGTTAATGCTTCTAAACCCTACAACATTGCTTCTAAAGGTTTCCTATGATGAAATGTTTAAATGTCAATCTTTTTTTTTGTTCCATTATAGACATCTATTTAGAAGAATGACCTAGTTCTTGGTGTTGCATATTGTACCTCTATTTTGTGAACCCCCTTCATTTTAAGATTATAAACAAATAGCTCTCTGAAACAAAACAATATGGGCCAAGTTGTTCCTTTAGGGGATTATTTTAGACAGCTGCACAGCAAATAAGTACTGTAAAGCTTATTTACACATGGTCATTGAAGCATTCATTTCACTGATTTATAGGACAGCAAAAGGTCTTTGAGACACAGGCCCAGCAATTTTGAGATGAAGTTGAAAGAGAATTTTCTGTCCCGGCCTCCCCAAAGGTATTAAAAAAATCAATTGAAGGATTTGTTGCCAGAACAGATAGATGCAGTGCAGTCCTACATCCTGGATAATATTGATCTCAGATGCTGACTTTCTGTTTTTCATACTGTAATTATAATATATATTTGTAAAAGTCTTAATAATATACGGGGGTTCTTTTCTGTAAAAGTTAAAACACTTTTAACTGAAATGTGAAGGTAATACTATGACTAATGACATCAGAGCATTTAGAAAGTGAAATGGGCTAAATTTTGGTGTGCTGATTTTGGGACACCAGAGCTGGGCATGATTTTCATAACCACTAAGCATACTTTGATTTATGATATTCAGTCTTTCCTAATTTCATTTACCCTAATTAAAAAAACAAGAAATCAATCCAAACAAAAAACAATGCTTATATCAGTGCAAATAACTAAAAATTAAGGCATTTTAAATCAGTGTCCAGTTTTGAAATATGGAAAACCTTACTGAAAAGACAGGAGAAATTAATGAAGCTCTTGATTTCTAGTTTGTATCGCAATCTGATCTAAATCAAACAGTGATCTAAAATGTTATAAAATTCAGTGGTTGCCACACTAGAATTTGCTTTGTTTAGCATTCACAAAGGTTTAAAATGCAGCTCATATTGTTGCAATATCATGATTTCCAAGCTTCAAAAAATCTTATTTTTTTAAATGGAAAAAGCTCAGAAAGAAACCGAATAACTTACACTTACTTGAATTATAAAAAAATTCTTTGCATTGACAGACTCATGAATATCAGTCTATTTAGCCTATGCAAAGAGAAGATTAAGAAGTAGAATGTTCTCACAATTTATGATCTCTTCTACCAAGTCAGGCTGATACACAGATCAAGGTCAACAAGCTTCTCAAGAATGTACACAACTTCAGAGAGTGGAGAAGAGGCTGTCAGTGACACCTGATTAGAGCTGTAGGGGCAGATATGATTTCTCCTGTTTGGGTTTAGAATCCTCCTTATGCTGCTGCTGCATTTGAGATGCTTCAGATGGGAAGCTGGGACCAAGAAAGGAAGGGATTTTTAGGAGCAGCATAACCCATTTATCAAAAATAAAGAAAGTAATTGCTGTATTACAGAGTACAGCTGTATCTCTCACTCGGCTAAAGGCTGCAGGCATACAATGCTACATCCAGCCCACAAGTACTGGAGCTTTGATAAATCTTGAATTATAAGTATTTTGGCAAAGGATGGGTCAACTGTCTATGGGAGTTTCTGTTTCTCTCCATGAAATATAAAGCCTGTCTCTCACCCTGCAACCCCGCCATCTCTCTCCACGCACATCCCCCTCCTTCAATATGTATCTGTAGTACAAGGTTCTGATGATATACAAAATGAGTCTTTACCATGGAGACTTGAAAATAAGTTGTCTGAATAACAGACACCTTTTAGAATATGAAATCAATAATGCAAATGTTCATGTCTTTTGTCACAATTGCTGTAGAAAAAAAAAACCTTCAGAGATTAAAAATAATGCATATCATTCTCAAAGTAGTGTATGAAATTTCATCTGTCCAGTTCATAGAATTTTGAGAATGAGTCACACAGAGATGATAAAATTGTCTTAATAGCCTTGCTCCCCTATTCAGAGAATGTCCCTACTTGCAAGCCTGTTGGAAGTAACAAGCAGTTTGTGTTGTTCTACTAACTAACTTCTAGTGTAACTAAAAAGAAAAATACAGAAATACCAGTAAAAATGACTTTGGAATGTCTTTGGAAGGAATAATCTCTCGATTTCAAAATCATTCAGTTCAAAAGCATTACAGGAATTGGGCACTATTATGGTAAATGGTACATTTTTACTTGATTTATTAGACAGGGGCAGAAAAAAAAGGTTTAAACTCTCTTCTAAAGGTTGAAAACACATACTTATCATAGACTACATGTTTCTTAGAAGAAATAAAAACCAACCATATTAAATTTTATGAATACAGATTCCTTCAATTTCCTTCATACCTCATACATTCCAACTTCCCATGTCACCTCTGCAAAGCTACCAAATAGAAAATATTTTAGGAAATTTAAAAACTACATGGATAGGATGTGATAAAGGAGTAAGGTATTATCCTGATTCCAGATGGGTTTGAGCTAGTTTTTATTTTCTTAGTAGATAGAATAATGCTGTGTTTAGGAATCAGTACAGGATTTGGTATAAGGAGAATGGTAATAATAACATACTGATATTTTTAGTTGTTGCTAAGAAATCAAGGACTTTTCAACTTCCCATGTCTTGCTATTGTGCCGATGCACAAGAAGTTGTGAGGGAGCACAGCCAGAGCAACAGACCCAAATTGGCCTGTGGAATACTCCATATCATACAACATCATGCTCAGTATATGGATGAGGATTGACCAGGAAGCTGGATCTCTTCTAAGATTGCTATTTTGGTATTTAGGTAGAGCCATGTATAGGCAGGAGGAAAGAGAACAAAGACACAAGAGTCTCAAGATACGTCTGCACCATTCTGACTCTGGCTTCTTGCTCAGTACTTCCATGGTGTTGTATGTAGTGATGTATGAATTTGGTAAAAGATTAATCCCCTTGCTTTCTAGCTAGTCCTCAGAGATTAGAGGGGCTAGGGATGGCTGGATTTATCTCTTAATTGGTAGGCCAATTATTGCTGTGGCTATAGGCCCAAAACCAGATGCATGAACAGTCTGCCTACTGTAGATCAGGCTGCATTCAAAAGAAGCAGTCGGATGCATGAATAGTGCAGTTTATCCATATGCAACATATATAGATTGACAGCGACAATTGCACTAAACTGCAGACTAGCTATATAGCTCTAAAATACAATTGCAGTCACAAGCTTGATTTCCCAGGAAAGCACTCTGCATAGCTGAGGTCATGAATCTTACCAAAAGGTGTCACTTCTGTGAGGGGGAGGAGGAGAAATCCATGGTGCTGTGACGACACAAAACAAAACAATCTTTGCCCGGCCTCCATGTCTGTTCTAGTCACTAGATGTTTATCAGCAATATTGAGCATTGTCATTTTCCACTGTTTTGTGTTTCCAACACATGGGTATGAGCTCTGTGAGGCCTTTGGGAGAGTTTAGGGATATGTTGAGGACAGAGGCTTTTCCAGGCACCCTGAATCTTTCTTCCATCATCTTCCACACCTGTGGCAGCCTCTGCACAGCAGGAGGCACAGACACTCCAGGACTGGCTACTAAATCATTCCAAGAGTATTTATTGCCACCAGGATCGAGGCCTGCATTAGGAAATATCAATATGGAATATGTATCAAACTCCAACAACTAAATAAAGTGATACATATATAGTGTGACCATAATTGGAACCTCACAAAATCCTTTATTTGTTTCTCATGTAGAAGAAAACTTTTTACAAGCATCATCTGGTGATGACTCATAAAAATACCTTGAAGGTTGTATTGATGCTAGTTTTAACTGTTAGAGCAAGGAGGAAGCTCAGGAGAAGAGTGATACTGTTGTGACAATATTTAAATGGAATGACCCTTAGACATCAGCCTGATATTTATTCTAGGCAAAATAATGGAATAAGAGATATGAGACACAAGTAATAAAGAATTAATGAGAGTAATTAATGCCAGTCAATAGTTTGTACAAAATAGATGTTATTAAACAAACATAATATCCTTTTAATGAGATTACAAGTTTGACCAATAAAGGTAGCAGTGGTCATAGAATGTAAATGCTTATATATAAAACTTTTCAAGGAATCAGACTTGAGTTTTCATGACCTGTTGATTGCTAATACAAAATATTGTCAATTCAACATGATTCAGGTTAGGTACATTAAAAAATGACAACTTGTCTCTATTCTAAACTGTAAATAGAGAAGCATCTTGAGAGCATGGATTTCCAACAGGACACATGGGATCCTAGGTCCAAGCAATGATTTTTTTTCAAATCAATGTTAAAGGAGAAAACAGACAGCAATTATTGATCAGATTTACAGATCAACAAATTTAGTGCAGAGGTAAAAAAAAAAGAAGGGTTATCATTGCAGAAAGGTCTGGATTATTTGTTTGACTGGACATAATTTCATGTAGTTGTAAGTGCAACCATCATTGGTTGTTCTGAAAAGTATTTTGACCTCCAAAGGACTTTCAAAGGGTTTTACCTGATATAGTAGATAGCCAACTAATGGCAAGCCTCTGATGTGATTCTTTTATGCTTCTATGACCTTGGCCAGCTAAACAGCAAAATATCAAGAAAAGCAGACATTTCATTTTACCACTATATTCAGCATAGTGAGTCCATTCCTGGCTCATAAGTAACCAGATTAAATGATAGAAAATTAGAAGACACACTTCATTTTCATGCCTCAAAAATTATTGTCTACAAAAATAAGCTACAGAAATCCAAGTATTTTTATATAGACAATGATACTGACATTCAAATGAGTGTAAGTTTGTAAATTTTCAGCAGATTGTATTTTTGGTAATCAAGCTTCACTCTGGGGTTTTTTTTCTTTTCATGGATTACTTAATTTCTATAAAATTGTATATAACATAAGGTGCTGACTCTGGTATTCAGTGAGAGGACACATGGGAATGGTTCAAAACTCAAAGGGGAGGTTCAGACTTGATACTAAAAGGGTGACCAAACTCTGGAGCAAACTTTCTAGAGAGGTGTTCAAAGCATCACGCCTTTTAGTGTTTAAGAGAAATTTGGACGATGCCCTTGATAACATGTTTTAACTTTTGGTTACATCTGAAGTGGTCAGGCAGCTGGAATAGATCATTGTATTTCCCTTTCAGCTGGAGTTGTTCTATCCTATCCTATCCTATCCTACCCTTCTGTTCTATTTTGACTCATTCTCTAATTCTAGGAAACAATATCTTTCTGTCATGCTATTACTTAATTATATTGATTATATCAGTATCTAGTACAGAGATTACACCATGCATAAGCAAATAACATACATCCCTTTGCTAAAATTGCAGCCATTAAAAATGTACTTTGCTGCTTTATAATCAGAAATCTAAGTAAGAAAATATTGTTATTTATTAATAAACTACAATATCAAATGCCTTTAACAACAATTAAGCATTTAATACAAACATAATTGTAAACCTCATCTAAGTACAGTATTTATACAATTTTTATGCTATAAATTACTCATAAAAAGATGAAATAGTTTTTATGTCATTGTGTCTTGAAGCATCTTATGGCACTGTAGAATCATAAAGGAAGACTAGAAGGTATCTTAGAATATCCCTGGTACAACCTTCTGCTCACAGCTGGGTCATCTATTGGGTCAGAGCAGGTTGATCCTGTTGGAGCTTGAAAACCATCAAGTCCAGAGACTGCACAATCTCTCTGGGCAACCTGTGCCAGTGCCTGACTGTCCTCATGAGAAAAAACTTCTTTCATCCATCCTGAACTTAACTTGATTGAGGTTACAAGGTTTGTCCCTTGTCCTGGAACCATGTACTGATGTGTAGACCTTGTCTTCTTCTCCTTGATCGTTTCATTGAAGTTCTGTTTCAAGTTGTCAGTTGTTTCTACTGAAATGAAACCTTTTCTGTGCTTTGCACATAATAAACAACCACTTTGCTTAATATACTAGAGCTAGAAGTCTTCCATTAACAATGATTTTAGCCCTTTTTATCATTTTCACTGATTTTCATTGATGATTTTGGTGACACCTATATGTAACATCTGTGAATCATCATGTCAGGCTAATGCAAACCAGACTCCTAGCTAAACACTGGCAAAACTATCCACATAGTTTAACAAAGGGAAAGTTAAAGCATGACCTGATAACAGGGAGGACAAAATATGGATGTCGCCTTCTATATAGCAGAGCATAACAAAAGCCCAGGGCTGAATGTTGAAATCATGCCAATTCATGCTGGAAATAAGGTGTACACTTTCAACACTGGGCATAAATAGTGCTTCAGTTAACCTGCCTAAGGTCATGGCATATTCTTCTGGAAATATTAAACAGCACTGAATGCTTTTTCCCCTAAAAGATATGCTCTACTTCAAACAGGAATTAAATCAGGAGCATCCTGTGGCTTGTGTTATGCAGGGGTCAGACTAGATGATCACAATGGTCCCTTCTGGCCTTAACATCTATGAATCTAAATGGAACATAGCACCAGGAGAACTCAAATCCCCTCACAGATTTAATAAAAGCCAAGAGCACATGACTGACCCAGAGGCAATTTTGAGAGTTTCTAGCATGACCGACTGCTGATAATATAGGACTCTGCCAAGTGGCCAGACACCAGCACTGAGAGAACACATTTCACAACCTGACATCTGGGTTTCAGGTAGTTGTGTGCATTACTTGCAGCAATGCTAACGACTAGAGAAGATGAGAATGGTTTAAGCTACTAGGAAAGTGGTTATTTTAAAAAACAAATAGAAGAAAAAACAGTTTGCTTAATTTAATTCCTCATAAATTAAATAATAAGATGCATTAATTATTGCACTATTTATTTTTTACTTATAAATATCTAGTAGTTATGAAAACTATATATCGAATTTATTCAAATTATAACACATTATTTTGAATTCTTAGCTGAAAACTTTATTATTAACTCTGCAGTAAAAACCAGAAACTATCAAGGAAGGAGATATACCTATAGCTGACATAATGGCTGAGCCTGGATTTTCAATTTCCATATCTCTGTACACAATGAATGAACCAATTTTATTGTTTCATATTCACTTTTGCTTGACCACCTCAGCTCCATTAATTTCTTGCACACTGGAATCACTTCACTAATTTGAATATATTTATCGCATTTAAAATGAGGTATTTCACAGAATCAGAGAATGAGACTGATCTCATCTAAATTTAAAAGAACACAGAATAAATGTCTGATGTTTAGTTTAGTCATCCTAGGCTTCCTCAGCAATCCATAGAGAAGAAATGGTACTTTTGAAGTGTGATTTGCCTGATCTACTTTAGATGTATATTTGAGGATGAGATTAATTTCTCAGTTAGTACTTCTCAGTCTGAAAAAGATAAAACAGGGAGAAATGATGTGAAATGCTGAAGGGCTACAAAATTACAAATGGCCTGCAAAAAAGGTGAAAAGACATAAGTGTTTCTAAAAAAAAGGAAAAGGAAAAGAAAAAGAAAATAAGATATTAAATGGAAATAATTGTAGCTCCATAAATTCTACAACACTGAAAATGAACAAAAAGAAGGCATTCTTCAGATTTGTGGAACCCCATGCCAAAGGACTATGTGCCTGCTTAAATTGTATATAGGTGTTAGGAGAAGGTTATTCAAATAAATTCAAAAGAACTAATTTGCAAATTGCTAAAATCTAAAAACTACATGCACTGCACAAATATCCTTTTGAGTTGAAATAATGGGAAAGCAGGAAAGTAATCAGGAAAAGGAACGTATATGTTCTTACTGTTCCCTGAGGTAAGTGGACCCCTGGTCAGCCTAAGTATGGTTGTTATTATGATCACACATTGATTTTAATGGATGGCTTTGAATAGCAGTTTGAGATGAAAGTTAATATCCACACTGCAGATGACTACATTTGATCAGATGAAATCCACAGAGAGTCTTTGACAACAAAATCAGATCAGGTTTAAAATAGGTTATATGTGGGAGAAAGAGAGAAACCATCCAATAAGGTGCTGGATTTGGTGCTGGATTTAGTGTTTTTGTAGGCAATCCAGCTTCCCACCACTGTTCTGCTAGTACTTGGTTCCTGCAGTCCATTAATATAATCACAGTGTTATTGGTTGTTAAAATATTACTTTGCTAGTTCTTGAAATCTGAAATCAGGTGCAGTTTTCCCACACAGGTTACAAAGGACTGCTGTGGCTTAACTCCAGCAGGCATCTAAGACCCACACAGCCACTTGGTCGCTCTCCCTCAGAGGGATGAAGGAGACATTCAGAAGGGTAAAACCTGAGTTATAGAGCCCAACAGAGGGACATGATTCTCTATTATTCACAAAAGGACATTCAGCTGATTAGACACCTTAGTTTTAATTTAAGCTAGATAAATTTCACCCTTCATTTTTGTGCTTTTCAGAAAAGGTTAGAATTAATCTGTATTAATACACTGTGGGACAGGGGGATGCATATCAGTATATATCCATTCAGTCACAGAACAAAGAAATTAAGGTATGTTTGGACTATCTTCCTGACAACATATGTCTCTTCTCCACATCAGTATTGAATCTAAATAAACTGTATTATGTTCATCTATGAATTTAGAAGAGCTTCTCAGCAGATTATTTCAATTACTATAACCCTTGAGTATTTCATGTACCTAGTATTGCACGCATAAAAACCTCCTTGTTGTCTCCCCTTTCCTATGACTCCTGCCAGAACCTGTAACACAGCTTGACATATGCATATCATCATGTTTTAATTAAGGAACTGCAAGGTGTGTATGGCTTTCTTCTGGTCTTAACTGACTAATGAAAGTCCTTGCAAGAAGCAATACTGCCTTTAAGAGCAGATTTAAAAAAATATCCTTTGGTGGTTTGTAGGGGAAACCAATGCAGTTTAAGGCTCTTCTGTATCTGTTCATGCAGTCTGAGTATTAGCATACAGAGAAGATATCTTATGGATCCACAAACAAACTACAATACTGATTTTGCTGATGACATTACCTGGCTCAGCATTGTCTATCAATGGCAAACAAAATACTCAACAAACAGCAATCAAATCAAACCAGAACAGGTTGATGGTTTCATCAATGAAAAGAAGACAAAAATATGTTTATTAATGTCCCAAAAGCAGCATAACTTCAGAAAGAGAAATAATAAATTAAATAAATTAGTTTTCCTATGAAGAGTGGAACCTTGCAATGAAAATGATACTATGGTAAACATCCAATAATGACCAAAAGCTAAGAGCATCTATAACTTCAAAAAGATTTGTAAAATTAGCATGTTTAGCATTGTCCCAAAAAAGACTTTTCAACACTGTCTTGGGATTTTCAGTAGTAGTTAAGAAGACCCCTTAGCTTTGATTGCATGAGTTTATAAAAATTTTTCAGGAAGCTCATTCTTCTGTAATTTGGATGGTAAAATAGCTTGGGTTGGTAGGGACCTTAAGGATCATCTAGTTCCAACACCCCTGCCATGTGCAGGGACACCTTCCACTAGACCAGGTTGCTCAAAACCACATCCATCCTGGCCTTGAAATCTTCCAGGGCAGGGACACCCACAACTTCTCTGGGAAACTTGTTCACAAGGACAAACTTCTTCCTTATATCTAATCTAAACCTACCCTCTTTCAGTTTAAAACCATTACCCCTCATCTTGTCACTACACTCTCTGATAAAGAGTCCTTCCCCATCTTTCCTGTAGGCTCCCTTTAAGTACTGGAAGGCTGCTGTAAAGGTCTCCCTGTGGCCTCTTCTTCAGGCTAAACAGCCCCAACTCTCAGTCTTTGCTCATAAAGTAGGGGCTCCAGCCCCCTGATCATCTTCATGACCTTCCTTTTGACCCACTTGAGTAAGTCCATGCCTTTCTTACACTGGGTGCCACAGACCTGAACACAGTACTCCAGATGGTGTCTCACAAGAGAAGAGTAGAGGGGGAGAATCACCTCCTTCAACCTGCTGGCCACACTTCATTTGATGCATCCCAGGCTGTGATTGGCTTTTGGGGTTGTGAGTGCACATAGCTGACTCATATTCCATTTTTCATTTACTGGTACCCCCAAGTTCTTCTCCAAAGGGTTGTTCTCATCACCCAGCCTATATTTGTGCTTGGGATTGCCCTGACCCATGTGCGTTTGTCCTTGTTGAACTTCATGAGGTTCACACAGGTCTAGCACTCAAGCTTGTCAAGGTCCCTCTGGATGTTATCCTTTCCCTCTGCTGTGTTGACCACACCACACAGCTTGGTGTAATGAGCAAACTTGCTGAGGGTGCACTCAATCCCACTGCTCAAATTGCTGACAAAGATGTTAAACAGCAGCAATCCCACATCCAGTCCCTCAGAAATACCACCTGTCACTGGTCTCCACTTGGACATAGAGTCGTTGACTGCAGCTCTTTAAGTATAACTATCCAGCCAATTCCTTATATGCTGAGTGGTCCATCCTTCAAGTCTACATCTTTATAATTTAGAGGCAAGGATGTCATGTGAGACAGTAGCAAATACTTTGCTCAGGTCCAGGTAGATAATGTCAGTTATCTTCCCTAATCCACCAATGCTGTAACCCCACTGTGGAAGGCCACAAAAATTGTCAGGCACGATTCACCCTTAGTGAAGCCATGTTGACTGTTATTAATCACCTCCTTATTTTCTATGTGCCCTAGCACAGTTTCCAGAATAATCCAGTCCATGATCTTGTCGGGCACAGAGATGAGACTGACTGGCCTTTAAGTCCCCAGGTCTTCCTTTTTCCCCTTTTTATTTTTAAGTAAAGACATCAGTGCCCTGAATCAAACATGAGAAAAGAATGGGAATCAACATATTGAGGATAACCTTTAAGAGTAATACCAATATGACCTTTGTGTCAAGTGGTAACATGAACACCATTCAGAAGTAGCTGAATAAGAGCTAAGAAAACATTACAGAGAACAATAGGGAAAGAAACCCAGTGCACCAACATGACCCTTAGTATCTGAAAAATAATGAAATAAATTTCAGAAACCAGGATCCAACCCATGAACAAGATGGTGAAGAAAAAAAAGGCAAGAACAGGAGAAAAATTACTTTTCTTCACTGAAGAAATTATAAAAGTTTTTAACTCCTCAAGGAGAGCTAAATAATCCCTTTAGGATTTATGATTATTTTCTTTCTGTCAAGGTTACTTTGCCTGTAGCCCTTCCTCAGTATGCTGATTATGCTTAAGAAATAGTAATCAGCAAATTAGTTAAAGAAATGCCACCATGACGTAAGACACTTTTGAGGGAACACAAAGGATTCCTTCACAACAACTGTGTAAAGAGTAATCAAGAGACGTTCTGAGTCAGCTTCTCGTTTCCCTTAGGCACTTTGATCCAATGTTATTAATGTCAGTAGAAGTCCATCTGATAACATCTAAGAACACAGGAAAAGGGTCTTACCTGCAAAAACACATTGAAACTAGAACCCATTCTCTATTTTGAAGGATACTCTTTTTATTACAAAATGTAGCTATTCTTTTTATTCCACAGTTTTCTAACAAATATATAAATGATAATACAAGTATTAATGATATTATATATACTATATATAATTAATAATAATAAAAAAATATATAAAAATAAGTATATAAAAATACACTGCCCTAGGCTGATGTGTTACTATTTTGTATTTGTTTTTAATTTCAAGTAGTGTATTCAGTATTCTGTGTTTACTAAACATCAATATTTGCATAGTCATAGATACATGCTAAAACTGTGTCAAATCAAGCCTTGCTGATGTTATACATCTATTTAAACCTGACCTTCAACTGTTCTCTCTGATCAAAACCATTTCTTCACTGTTCTTCAACTAATGGATTTTTAGCAGCATATGTGTGTGGTGTGTGCATCAGCATCTTTTACATTAGCTGTCTCCAGAAGAGAGAAGGGAAAAATCTGACTAAAAATGCCTAAATGGATTTGGTTGTACAAACACAACTGATTAATTTGCACAGGAGGTCTGAATGACAGAGCTAAGTTTAAATGTGGCAAACTGCCAACTTAATTGAAACTGATAAATATACATATGAAAGACAACAGACATTTGGTTTATTATTTGTGGGTTTTGTTCCTATAAATTGAGCTCAGTAAAAGCTGGGTAAATTTTTATGTTTGACTAGAATGAGTACCTCTTTCAGACTTTATTTTTATTGAATTTCTTTGCATTGGATACAAGCGGTTTGGGTATTCTTTAGGGGTCTTGCACCTGTTTTCTTCTAAGTCTTTGTGGAAAACCACATTGAGTTTGAGGATGAAGGGAGTTTACTGTAAGATAACTGCATCTCACTTCAGTATCTTTGAATGTAGGAGTATGGATTTCCACAGACAAATTCACGTGAAGTCATGACTACTTTTCACATGAATAGCAATGTATCAATATGATATGATATAATGTCATACTAAGTAGAGGTATATTTTTATTGCTTTGGCTTTCATTTAAGTAGCTAGAACCTTGTAAGGGAAGTATCTTTCTGTATTCGTTGGGGAACCACTGCTCTTTACGGAGACTTTAACTGATTTCTCTTTCACATGAATCTCTCCATATTCTTCGTACCTGCTGCCCATCCATTATGACTACAGTTTAGTTTTAAACCTTAGTCCAGCAAATATTTCACATGTAACTTCAAGCATTTAAATATTCTTCCACCAGTCTGTAGCAAACCTCTGTGCAGATACTTCATATATAACTATTATTGGTAGTTGGAAGAAGCCTGTTTTAAATGTGGTTTCACTGTTTTGGGGTCCTCAGAGTCTTTAAATCTGAATACTGCTAAGTCCTCTTTTTTATTATTTTTTTTATTTTTAATGTGTCTTTTTGCATGCAGTACCTTACAGTCATTTCCTCTGTTTGTAGGTCAAAGTGCATGCTAAACCTTTCATTTAAAAGTATATGCCCAAAGGGATTTGCAGTCTTGCAAAACTCATGAAAATTTACAAGAGACCAAAGGCTTTAGAATCAAGGCAACTAGAAATCAAGCTTATCAACACACTGATCCCAGGTAATGAAAAATCTTATAAATCACAGAGTTCAAGGACAAAGGGTACTATTATGATAATCTATTCTAGTCTACATTGCACAGACTTTCACACAGCAATTCCTGATCTCTGGATGAGCTACAGATCTTCTAAAAAGACAAACATCTTTAGATTAAACTTCAGTGGCAGATACTCTGTCTGAACCCCTTGCAGTAGTTGTAGCAGTTAATCATACTGATTGTTTCATAGATGTGGTTGATTTCTGGACTGAATTTACCTAGTGTTCTCTGTCAGCCTTTGGATGTCAGTATGCCTTTGCTGTATCAGATAGCTCTCTGCTATCAGAATTCCTTCCCCAGTACTACTGTCATCATTTCATGATCACTAAATCTCTTTTCTGATGGATTAAATGTTGAGAGATATTGAGTCCTTCAAAAATTTTTGGCATTTTTTCCATCTCTATTCTGAACTCCTTCAATAAGGATGTTGAAGCATTGCCTTAATCCATTTATGTGGTTCAGTAATTGGCATAGTAATTCTGTTCCTTACCTTCTCCTTCTATGCCAGCTGTTACCTCAGACACAAGTGGCGAAAGTGCTTACCAGAGAACACAGGGCCATCCTGCCAGTATGACCTACATTCCTTGTTCTTAGGCATATGGCATTATATTTGGCTTTGAATGAGAAAAGCACATCAAGAGGCTCTCAGGAACCCATTTTTACAGATGATTATTCCTTTTCTCTCAACCAATTTCACTCATCTGCAAATTTTATTACAGTTTTATGTTTGCTTCCAGGGAAGTATTTCAATAGCACTGGGCCAAAGTGAGATTCTTCCAGATCTCCTGATTGTCATCCAGACTTTAACAGCTGAAGATACTCTCATTCTCCACCAACTGTTACATGCAAATTAAAGCCTAAGCCACTTATATTCTCCATGAGTTTATGCATTCAGGTTTAACAGTCAGTCCTGAAGGGTAGGATACCAGACCAAACACTTCATGTAATTTATGTGGACTACATTAATAAACCTTAGATGCATAGACAAGAATTTATTGTTAAATTCATATCCAAACAATTTTATGAAATAATTATTAGTCCAGTTGTCATGACAGTAAACCTTAGCATTTATATTATCTGATTATCACATCTTTTTCTCAGTAACAATTTAGCTCAAACTGATATGGACAGACTTCCAGGTGTCTTCTCTTTCTCTGATACTATGCTCACCCTTTTACTTCCTCATTAGATCATAGGCTTGATAAAAGGTTTTCCTCAAGAACTGATGTACTGATGCATCATCTGTGACACAAGTTCTTACCTCTACTCTTTGGAGTGTGATATTGATGTTTACTTCATCTTAGCTCTTGAGTTTGCTTTAAGTCATTTTTATATTTTTGTAACCATCATCTTAACTTGCTCTTTTTCCACTGATTATCCCTAAATCCAGTTTTATCCGGTTTCATTAATGTAATGCATTACATTAATGATCAGTGAGTGATCAATCACTTGTGATTTGTGTTTGAGCTCTGTGGCTTTTGTCATTATTCTATGCTTCTACTTTCATGGCCTTATAATCTTGTGCCTGTTGCAATTCTCCACGTTTTTGGGGTTTTTTTTTCTCAGCAAACTCCAAGCTTCTCTAAGTTAATCCAACTAATATTTAATTAGCTTAGTGTAATAATACATACATTCTTAACCTAGGGCCATTAATAGCACATTTTCTAAAAGAGCAATGTGCTGTGGCAACACTGTGCTCTGCCAACTGCTATCAGTATTAACTAGTTACAGTAACAATACTAGCAAAATTTTTAAAGCTACTTTATGATACTATCCATAGCTGGACTTAAGTCCTCTTTTTTCTTTTTTTTTCTTCTTCTGTCTTTCTTTTTCCCTAAATTATGCTAAATTATTCCTATGTTTACCTACTCAAATAAAAAAAAAAAAAGGAAAAATAAATCAAAACAATCCTTTGCTGAGCAAGTTAACTCGTTATGCAGAAAGTAAGAAAAACATATCTTGATAAATATACTCTGAATTTCACAGATAGGCACAACCTTGCTTTGGCACTGTTTAAAGTCAGTTGACTCAAATTCTGGTCTGATAGGAAAATCATGTAGCTTTGCTTGGTGCAGCACTATATGCATTTCTTTCTGTAGGTTTTATCAGTTTGAACACCCACCTACCTAGTAAGGTAACTGCATATTTTTTGGATCAGAGGTGGCTTATATCTACCTGGCTTGGGATATAGGGAAGGAATAACAAATGCATGTCTTTGTTAAAAAAACACTAAAATGTATTTAGACACAAATGTATTTACAGCAATGATTTTCATTGGAGAATATAGGGTCTGAGAGACATATTGATCATTTTTAATAGGTCTATAAAACACCTTGAAGAAAACTAAGCATTTTGTCAATAACTTAAAAACCTTGAGAAAGGAGATTGGACCAGAAGATCTCTAGAAGTCCCTTCCAACCTCGACCATGATGTGATTCTGAAGTTTTTTTGTATGATCCCATGGATGAATTTGAGGAAAGAATCTCCATTATGTCTTTGATGGATTCTTGGGGATTCAGGGAGAAGAAAAGATCTGGAAGTTAAAAAACCCCACAATGCACTGTTTGAAAAGCATTTATCTGAAAAAAAAAAAAATCTCAAAATTTGAAGTAGCTACTGAGCTGAAATCTGTTGATTTGTTCTAGATTTACATCTACGCTACTCAAGGAATCATTTTGCTATGGGGAATTTTCTCAAAGAAGTTGTTAGAGAATTTTTTAATGAAGTAATTATAAAATAATCAGGCACAACAACCAGATAATCACTTTTCACACAGGTTATATCAAAAAGTTTCATACATTTTATGTGCTTCTGAATACCACATAACAGTGGTAGGCTTATTAGATTCTGAACATAAGCATTGCAACAAATCCTTATTGGCATAAACCTGTAGTTTGGGCCTTTTTTTTTTTTTTTTAATCATTTTGGGTCTTTAGATGCAGAAGCATCAACTTTTCAGTTAGTCAATTGCAGACATCACATTTTGATGACATAACAGTCATTTTAATTCATTCATCTGAAAGCCTTTATTCTTTGTAAGATTACTTCAGACTATCTGGCAAAGATTTCTTGACATAAAAGTTCATTGAAGGTAATGAAATAAATTCATTCCTACAGACTTGTAATTGTTCTAGCACCATTTCTCCCTGAGAATGACAGAAGAGACTTGGCTAACTTTTTAAGTTCCTGATAATTAATAAAAAAATCTGATTGGTTGGTGGGCCCTATGTCAGGCTGCTCAGAAAGTAAAAAAAAAATGTACAAGGTAAGTTGATATTCTAGCTGTTGCACTTGTCCTTTTGCAGTCTCAGAATGCATATATGACAGTAACACTAACAGTGTAAGATTTTCTTGTCTATTACAGGCTGGCTTTATCCTCTCATCACAGCACAATGCTTTCACAACTAAGACAGAAAGATTTCTGGTGAGTGTTACACTCCAGTGAGACCCAAGACCACTCCTTGTATAGGTCCACACAGGTCAGTGGATCTAATTCTTTGTTAAAGCTCTATAATCCCCAAAAAGGTGAATCCAAAATGAAAATGACAGGAAATTTTGCCTTGTATATGAATCTATATGTCTAGTAGTATTTTCTGAAAAAAATGGTATTGCAGCATGTATACATGGTATATATACATTAAATGTAAGTACCCAACAGCATTGAACAAAGAGCATGACATATTTTTACCAAGCATAATGAATTAATCATTTATGTCTCGAAAAGCATGGGATTTTGTATTTTTCTTAGGAAAGGAGATTGTTGCTTTGGTAGCTACCTATTGATGACCAAAATTAAATTGTAGTCTCTGTTAATTCCTAATAAATTATTAAAAATTAGAAAGAATCTTTAAATGGTTTTATGAAAGATGAAATTCACACACTGCATCCAAATTTGCCTGATGGTTTCGATAGGGAGCTGATAGGGGTTTCCAGAGACCTTGATTCAGTCTCCAAGTCTGTCACAGCTTTTATCTGTAACTTCAGCCATCAAGATGCAATACATTAATTTATCTGCTCTTTAGATACTTAGTTGATGTTGAGGAGAATCGCAGCTTGGAAATGCCTGGTTTTATGTCCCGATTTAAAAGGGACCCTAAAGTCATTGCCTTACATGTAAATATGTACACCATAGACAGATACAACTGTTCAAATAAGTCCTGCCACTCGTGTATTTGTGCCTTAGCTTCTGCAATTAAATTGAGGATAGTAATTTCTTCCTACTATTGTTTGCTTTTTAAGTCTGTATAGACCATATGTTCCCAAAATAAGATCTTATTTTATATACAAGTGAGATTTCAACCTGGAAAAGTTCAACCACCACATTGCTATGAATATATTCACAATTTTAAGGAATAAACCACTAAATTAATTTTCATATATTATTTTATTGGCCCCAACAGGAGTTTATTTTTTGCTGATAATAACTTCATTTCACTTTAATAACACATATATCTGCAAGTTGTCAGAGCATCTCAGTGTATAGATATGCTTGAATATATGAAACTTCATTCAGAAAAATTAAGTTAACACAGATCCCATTTTGACAATTTCATCAACTAAAAAATCATATATTAAAACAAAACAAAACAAAATTTAATAATTTCATCCTCCTTTAGAATGCAGGTACTGCATTTTGCTATATGGTGCTGCTACTACTGTAGAGTAAGCATGTACAAATTAATGCTAAGAAAGATAACATGTCTGAGTGATTTTGGTCTCTGCATATTTTTTTTTTTAAATACGTCTCTTCTTGATGAATACTTTCAGACAGCAGAAGGGTGAGGACATCACAGAATGTTTTAGCTCTCCTGTAACCAAAGAAGTGAATTTGGACATGTAGATCTCCATGGATTTCAGTATCTAGAGGATTTAATTTCTTACTAGTTTTTGTTTTGTAAAATATGATGTTGCTTAGTCACTAACATTTGAAATATAATATTAATGGATAGAAAGGCATTAAAGAACACCAGCTGTAAATCCCACTAGGATTAATTGATCACAGTTATCTAACCTAATGAGAACCTTTATTTTCCAAAAGCTAGATGGGCGTGTAAGTAATATACAAGTCAAGAGCAGGTAAAAGATTTCACCCTGCACAACAATACAACTGAAAATGAGCTACCAGGCTACCATGTGGTTCTGGAAAATCATATGGCTTGTTGTGAACAAGGACTTGACACTGCAAAGTCAAAATCTATAAGTCCCTATTACATGAGGGGGCCTAAGTGTAGCTGACTGGCTTGTGTTGAACAGGCTGTCTCGGCACGAAAGAAAAATTGCAGAAGGGTGTCCTCCCACCAGAAAATATGACTAACCAACCTGATGTATTGCGATGACTACATGAGGGAAGTCATATGCCGCACTGAGTTTTTATTTTTCTCTGAGGGATGTTTTCATATATGAACAAGTTTTCTTATAGTATCTTCTTTGTAGCAAGCATTTCTCTTATATCACGCAGTGAAAGACCTGAAAAGTGAGGCAGAAACTGAGAATGAAGTAGGAATGAAAAAATACCAGTCAATTACAATTGGGCAAAATATTTGCTATAACATTTCAGGAATACTTTAAAAAAAAAACCAAACCCAACATTATAATAAATTATTTTGATCATATTTTATGAATTCAAAATATTTAAAACTTAAATTAAAACTTAAAATTTAAAAACACATGATCTGTATCCAGGGTTCCCACACATATTCAGTAGTGATGGATATGTAAAAATTCCTGCTATGCAGCGACATGGACAAAAGCAACAAATGTTTCATAGCTACCCAACTAATTAATTAGTAATTTTTTTAATTCCGCAGTTCATGCATGTATTCCATAAAAACTCTACCTCTCCATTGATTGAGTTGCACAGCAGTAGAAGAACTGAGATACTTCAACTAAAATAACACCTTTTTTCCATGCAAAAAAAAACAAAACAAAACCTTGAGCTGAATTTTTTTTTAAGATACAATTACATATTTATTCCTCAATTAATTCTTCCTCATATTTTAAAATATATCTATCACTTTTGATTTACATTTCTACAAAACAAAAGAAGTTGTGATAAAGCCATTAATTTTAAATTGGAGGTATGAAAAGCTTCAGATTTTCCAAACTTCTTTGCTTTATCAGAACATATTTGTCAAATTTGAGCTAACTTTAAAGGTGATTTCATCTCTCCTGTGCTACAAGCTTGCTTTCTCTGTAGCTGCAACATGTTTTACAGCTATTCATTTAAAAACTTTTAAAGACCTACAAATTGTCACCATGTAAATACTAGAAATAAATTAAATCACAGTCCCTTCTTGACATATTCATCAATATTTATTCCTTAATTTATATCCCAACTGAATTTCTGTCCTAATTGTATGTAAGAAAATAATGAGCTCCTTTTATCAGGCCAGTATGTCATGGCAGCTGAACTGTTTTTAAAGATTTGCACTTTTCATAAGCTTTCTAACGCTTGTCTCAGAATCACAGAATTTCTTTGGTTAGAAGAGACCTTCAAGATCATCTAGTCCAACCTTTCACCCAACACTGCAAGCTCACAACTAAACCATGTCCTCCAGCACCAGGTCCACATGTCATTTAAATGCCTCCAGGTATGGCAACTCCACCACTGCCCTGGGCAGACAATTCCAGTGTTTGATAACACTTTCAGTGAAGAAATGTTTCCTAATATCCAGCTTAAACCTCCCCTGGTGCAGCTTACATCCATTTCCGATGGTCCTGTCACATGTCACCAGGAAGAAGAGGCTGTCCCCCTCCACACTCCAACCTCCTTTCAGGTAGTTGTAGAAAGTGATAAGGTCTCCCCTCAGCCTCTTCTTCTCCAGACTAAACAACCCCAGATCCCTCAGCTTCTCCTTGTGGGATTATTTCTGAAGGAAAACAGGCATGCCTGTTTTCCTCAAGACTCTGGGAATAAACTGGGCTGCAGACAAGACCGTGTGGGAATTAATTGAGCTGCGGATAGCATCCTTGAGGTATGCTTGAGAATGGCAAAAGAGGGAGCACAAAGCAGTGAAGTGAGATGATAAAGAAGAAGAAAGTAGAAGATAACCAGGATGGGGGGTGGTAATGGGGACAGTGTAGGATAGCCAATGATGTATTAGTTTAGGACGTGTGAACAGTGTGTGTTTAGAGTAGTTAACCAATAGCTGTTAATGGTAGCGTGTATACAGGAAGAACCTTGTCGAAAACATGAAAAAAGTGCACTCAACTTTGATCATGTTGGTCCGTGTTGAGTTCATTTCCTGCAAGTGACACCCAAACAGGGACCTTCTCACTGCCATTCTTCAAAGGATTACAAGCAGCTGGAACAAGAAAGGAGGAATCAGTTGCAGGGGGACTGACCGTCAGTCTGGCTGCCCCAGCCGGTGTGTCCACAGAGACGGAAAGACAGCTGTCGACTTGAAATGGGGATCTCGCCCAAAAGAAGTGAGCATTCAGGGGAGGAGATGGGTAATACACTCAGCAAAGAGGAAGAAATGGTGTTAAAGCTCCTCCAGCATTTTCTCTCTAAGAGAGGAACTAAATATGGTGAACTTTCTCTCAAGTGCCTCCTGCAATGGAGTAAGGAGAGAAATTTATTAACAAGTGTGGGTAGGGCCTTTGAGCTGAGCACTTGGGAAGCTATCGGGAACCTTCCTATGAGACGAAATATCAGACGGGTCTAAGGACGCCAAGTCATTAGTGACCCTCTGGAAACTCATTCTCAATACTTTGCAAGAGATGAAAGCAAATTTCTGCGTGGCAGTGGCAGCTTTTGCCGCTTTAACTCCTACCTCATCTGGGTTGGTGACAAAAGGGAAAAAAATCAGATACTGAGAATGTATTTATATTTCCAGGTGCACCACAACCCACACCTGCAATTACATCCGTTAACTGTAGCTTACAGCAGGGACCGAATACTGGTCAAGATACTAACAAAAGGGAAAATGCTCCTGCCCAGCCGAAGCCCCCTCCCTTGAACTCTGGCTGCTTAAGGGAGAGTCCCATGAAATCTTAGGCAACAGCCTTGCCAGTGAAACTACATCGGTCGCTGGTGCCTACGATAGAGACAAGGGATGACGGAAACGCAGAGTCAGATCGTGACACCCATTGCCCCTATCCACCTCTGCCTCTGTCAGAGCCCAGCACACCAAGGGGAGAGGAAGAGGGTTCGAGCTGGGAGCAGCAGCTTCAGTTGGTCATAGAAAAATTGGAAAAGCTGGAAGCTGCTGCCCGAGAAAAGCCTGCACCTGTATTCTTTGATGTACAATTCCCCACAAAACAAAACCCTCCCTCCCTCTCCCCCCACTCCCGCAGTGGTTCACTCCATCACTGAGGAGGAGCTGTTGTGGCCAAGCCCGCCCCAGCCCTGCTCTTGCTTCTGCCCCCAAAACCCTTTTCTCCCTCTACCCCTACCCCCACCCCACCCCCTTCCTTACTGCCTTTTTCTTCTGAGAGAGCAGCAGGAACCACTTACCCGAGACATCGATGGAAGGGTATAATTTGCAATACGTTAATAGAAAGGGAAGTAATACCAACTTCTACCCCCTTAGCTTTTCCGGTTATTGCGGGTCCAGACCAATCGGGACAGTGGGTACCTCTTGATTGGAAAATTTTAAAAGAGGCTAAGATGGCTATTGTGCAGTACGGTTTAAAATCTCCATTTACGCAGGCAATGCTATCACATTTGTTTATGGGTACTTCTATGACACCGCATGATTCTCGCATGATCGTAAATACATTGTTAACACCTTCTCAGCAATTACACTTTTATCACAAGTGGCAGGAAATGTGTGATGAAGCTGCAGTGATGAGTGCAGGACTACAGCAAAATGATCCTTTATTTAATGTTACAGCTCAAATGTTAATGGGATTGGGTCCGTTTGCAAATGCTGAGTGGCAAGCTCAGTTTGCAGTTCCTGACCATTATTATAAAAAAAAAACAGGGGAAATGGGTTTATCTCCTCAAGACCTGAACATTTTGTGGATGTTGCCTATACACTTGTGCCTTTTTATGGGTATTGGTTGTGGTGACACTTTCATTTTTTGTATTGGTATTGTGAGTGCACTATAGTATCTGGGTGAAACTGATCATGGCTGATGTGAGACTTTCTGTGAGACTTTCTGGTCTGGCTCAAAGGGGAATCAAGGGACGATTGAAGGGCCTGCTGAAAGCAGGCATATTGGTATTGGTAATTACCATCACTTGTATTGCTCCATGTATGCTATCCTTGCTGCAAAGGGCCCTGCAGCAGGTAGTGAGCATGGCCCGTTTTGGTAAAAAATACAAAAAGGGGAAATTGTTGTGGGAAGCCACAGGTGTCGGGAATTTGGGGGGTTGTGTTGTATAAATTTGTCTGACCATTGTGTATCTATCCATAAGCAGATCAAACGATTACAGGAAAACATGAAGAAGTTATTCATCACAGGTGGGCTATCTGGATGGTTGGCTAGCTGGGGAATTACGGGATGGATAAGAATCTGTTAATACAGGGGATGGTCATTTTAATAATAGTGTTAGTGATGTTAGTTGTAGTACTTGTTTATTGAGGATGGTAGGAAGGATGATTGAAAGAGATATTCAAGGGGTCTGGCTTGAACAAAAATAAAAAAAAATGGGGGGAATTGTGGGATTATTTCTGGAGGAAAACAGGCATGCCTGTTTTCCTCAAGACTGTGGGAATAAACTGGGCTGCAGACAAGACCGTGTGGGAATTAATTGGACTGTAGACGGCGTCCTAGAGGTATGCTTGAGAATGGCAAAAGAGGGAGCAAAAAGCAGTGAAGCGAGACAATAAAGAAGAAGAAAGTAGAAGATAACCAGGGGGTGGTAATGGGAACGGTGTAGGATAACCAATAATGTATTAGTTTAGGACGTGTGAACAGTGTGCATTTAGAGTAGTTAACTAATAGCTGTTAATGGTAGCGTGTATACAGGAAGAGAAATCGTATATAACCTTGTCGAAAACGTGAAAAAAGTGCCCTCAACTTTGATCATGTTGGTCCGTGTTGAGTTCATTTCTCACAGTTCCTCATAGGACTTGCGTTCTAGGCCCTTCCTGAGCCTTGTTGCCCTTTTCTGGATATGCTCCGGCACTTCTATATCCTTCTAATAGGGAGGGGCCCAGAATTGAACACAGTATTCAAGGTGTGGCCTCACCAGTGCTGAGTACAGGGGTCAATCCCTATTCCTGCTGGCCACAGTGTTTGTAATACAAGCCAGGATGCCACTGGCCTTCTTGGCCATCTGCATGCACTCCTGACTCATATTTAGGCAACTATTGATCAATACCCCCAGGTCGTTTTCCAACTTGCAGCTTCCCAACTACACATCTCCAAGTCTGTAGCTTGCCATGGAGTTGTTATGACTCAAGCGCAGGAACTGGCACTTGGCCTTGTTGAACTACCCCATGCAATTAACCTTGGCCCACTGAGCTAACCTGTCTAGGTCCCACTGTAAACCTTCCTGACCATCTAGCAGTTCAACACACCCACCCAGCTTGATGTCATCTGCAAATTTACTGAGGGTACACTCAATCCCTTCATCCAGATCATTAATAAAGATATTGAAGAGAACCATCCCCAGTACTGAACCCTGGGGAACAGCACTTGTGACTGGATGCCAGACAAGATTTAGCTCTGTTCACTACCACTCTTTCAGCCTGGCCGTCCAGCCAGTTTTTTTCCAGTGCAAAGTGTATTTATCCAAGCCTTGTGCTGTAAGTTTTTGAGGGAGAATGCTGTGGGAGATGGTGTCAAAGACTTTACTAAAGTCCAGGTAGACAATGTCCACAGCTCTTCCCTCATCCACTAGGTGGGTCACCTTGTTGTAGAAGGTGATCAGGTTAGTCAGGCAGGACCTGCCTTTCATAAACCCATGCCGAATGGGCCAGCTCTTTCTACAGTACACAGGAACAGCAAGTTCCTATGCCTTGAGGATTTCCCTCTTGAGGAATGTCCAGCCGTCCTGGACTCCCTTGTCTTTGAGGGCTATCTCCCAAGGGACTCCATCAGCCAATCTCCTGAATGTGTCAAAGTGTGCTTTCTGGAAGTCCAAGGAGGTAGTTCTATTTACCTCCCTCATTAGTTCCCTAAGAATTGAAAACTCCACCATCTCATGGTCATTTTGCCCAAGATGGCTGCCAACCTTCACAAACAAACAGCAGGTCTAGTAGAGAGCCTTCCCTAGTTGGCTCGGTCACCAGTTTTGTTAGGAAGTTATCTTCCACACACTCCAAGAACCTCTGGGACTGCTTCCTGTCTGCTGTATTGTATTTCCAGCTGACATCTGGTAAGTTGAAGTTCCCAAGAACAAGGAATTCTGAGATTCTGAGACCTTGCCCAGCTGCCTGCAGAACACTTCATCAACCTCTTCATCCTGATTGGGTGGTCTATACCAGACCCCTACCATGACATCTGCCTTGTTAGCCTTTTCCTTGAATCTTACACATATGCATTCAACCCTATCATCACCACCATCATCATGCTCAAGACAGTTGAGACCTTCCCTAACATAGAGGGCCACACCACTGTCCCTCCTTCTGTGCCTATCCCTTCTGAAGAGCCTACAGCCATCCAACAAAGTGCTCCAGTTATGGTATTCATCCCACCATGTTTCCATAAGGGCAATTACATCATACTTTTCCTGCTGGACGACAGTTTCAAGCTCTTCCTGCTTATTGTCCATGCTACATGAATTGACATAGATGCATTTTAGTTGGTGCACATTCTAGTCCCTACTTGGTCATTCTCAGGCACTATCGTGAGTCCTGGCTCATAGATAGCCCTAGCATCTTCCCTATCACATGGCCCACTGTTCCCTATGACCTCTGAGATAGCAGTGGATCTGGCACACCATCCCACAGACATCCCAGGCTTGTTTCCACCAAGCCTGTTTTTTCCCCTTTCCCCCTTCAAATCTAGTTTAAAGCTCTGTCAATGAGCCTGGCCAACTACTGCGATAAAATCCTTCTCCCCCTTTGGGAGAGATGTACCCCATCTGCCAGAAGCAGGTCTGGCTTTGTGTAGATTGACCCATGGTCAAAAAACTCAAAGTCCTGGTGGCACCAAGCTCAAAGCCAAGAATTAATTTGGTGGGGCCTCCTCAGTTTTTCTGGGTTGGACCCTGCAACTAGGAGGACAGACAAAAACACAATCTGTGTTCCCACTCCCTTGATGAGGTGACCCAAGGCCCTGAAGACTTTCTTGATAGCCCTCAGTTTTCTTCTTTCAAGTTCATCACTGCCTACCTGGAAGGTTAATAGTGGATAATAGTCCTTGAGCTGTACCATGGTAGGAAGCTTTCTTACTACATCCTTAATTCAGGGAGGCAGCACATTTCCCTTAGAAGTGGGTCAGGTCTCCATATTGGGCCTTTCATTCCCATCAGAAGGGAGTCACCTATAATAATTACACCTCTCTTTTTTTTTTTTTTTTTTAATAGAAGACTGGGCTTCCTTAATCTTGGAAATATTTCTAAGCCTGACAATCCACCTTGGATGTACTTGCAGGATGTTGTACCTGTTCTGCAAGGGCAACTGGGAGGTTTGGGGAGTAACAGAAGCAACACGCTTACCATTCTGGGCAGGAACTCGTTGCCGTTGCCATTACCCCCTGTTGAGGGGGTGGAAGGAGTTGGACAGAGCAGGATTTTACCTGCTGCCTCAGCCATGAATTTGTCTCCACTACCTCTTTTCATTTAGGCTTCTTCCTTTCGCCTGTCTGGGGCAGAATGCAAGGGGGTACCTGATCCTGGGTATTATTTAATATGTGTTCCCATTTCTGCATCAAGGCAGGCAGATCCTGGCTCCACAAGTCTATCTCCTCTTCAGCATCCCTGATGCTCCTTAAGCTTTCTACCACATCCTGCAATGCTGCCACCCATCTGAGCAGATCCTCCATTTGCTCACAGCACATGCAGCTGTTCTTAGAGCATCCACTCATTGCAAGTGAAAGGCTCATGCACTTGCTACAGCCTGCAACCTGGACAGCTGCATGTTTCCATGGGAGCTCTGTCCAGGTTGCCACATCTACTCCAGCAAGTGATGGGAGCTTGACCTTCTGCCACGTGGAGACCATGTCTCATGCTTCACCTGGTCTGCAGTGAGCTCATACATATAGTTATTTTATTACCTGCTAAGTATTTTGATTACAGATTCTAATCTTTAAAATAAAGCAATGTCTCCAGGTACCTTCTAGCCACAGTCTCCTAGCAACAAAGCTTCCCCTTACTTCCCTTGATTCCAAATGCAGAATAATTTATGCATACCTAGGCTTTTTTGTTTTATTTCAATCATCTGACTTTTTCTCAGGAAAAGCTTTGTTTCTTTAAAATGCTATAAATAAACACAAGATCACAAATAGGCAGTTTTAAACATAATTCATTAAGAAAAACAACATTTTAACATGAATCTTACTTGAATTCACTTAGGCCACACATATATTGTCCGTGCATAAGGCTGGCAGAATTGGTTATCAAACGGAAAGTTCCCTTGAAAGTGTAAGGGGAGTTTGTAGCTGGTAGAATGGTAACCTTGTTTAAATCTAAATTCCCTTCTCCTTTGAAACACAGAAAAGAACGTCCTTTTATTCATTAAATAAGTTGTAGTATAAGACACCCTAAAATAGTAAACCTTTATTGATAACATCTTATTTGCTATTCATCATCAAAGATTTGGTTGAGGATTTGACTTTACTCTTTAAAGCAGTCTTAAATGCAAAACTTGAAGAGCACATAAAATGTTTTCTTCCTGTTCCGTGGCTTTCACATAGCTCCACATGTGTGAAGCCAAACAATGCTGAGCACTGTCCAGCTCATTACATTACTATTCTTCTTCTTGCTGCTGATATTTAATACTAATACTTGAGAGTTTATTTCAGTACATCTCACTGATTTATCAGCTCAAGTATATAATATATTTGAATTTTATTTATCTAGTCACCTTAATGGTACTGGTTGTTGTTATATTCATGATGTATAATTTTTCAGTTGTCATACAGAAGGTGTATTTAACATATGGCAATCTCCCCTACCATCTTAGTCCAAAGGCTTCAGATAAGTAAGAATGGGTGTACTCTTTCTGATTTGTGCCACCTGAACAGAAGCTGACTGACAAAGTGGAAGTCCACAAAAAATATATATAAACAGAAAGTGTGTCAATGTTAAATGAGCTCTAAGGATATTTGCAGGCAACATATTACTTGAAAGTTTAACTTCCGTGCTGTCTGTTGCTAAATTGTGATTGGTTCTGTGTCAGTCTCTTCAAAGGAGAGACCTTCTATCATGCTTTCATAGTTCCTTGTTGAAATGATGAAGCAATCAATCTGACTGTAAAGCCACTGACCCATTGCTCATGAAAAGTCCATTACCTTACTGTTTTATGCTTGAGCAAAGTATTTGTTACTGTGAAGTCACAAAAGTCACCATCCCCCACTTTTTGTCTTGCCACACTAAAGCACCTGGAAACAATTAAAACACTGCGGCAAATTAATCAGACCAAAGTACAAGTTTAAGTCAATTTTTTGTTAAAAGCAAGATGTCTTTCAGAGCATAGCCACTCATTCTTCTTTGATGTTACTGAGACTCTAAACATGTTTGTCTTTATGGCTGCTGATACAGGGGTAATATTTGGAAAATAACTGGTTTGTAGACACTGGACATCAATATGAATGTCTTCAAATTATTTCTAATGAGTTTTCAAGCCTCTGTACAGGTACTTTTGCATGTGGACATACTGCACTTCCCTGAGGAAGACCCCATTGTCTGACCAGTTTTGAGCCACTTGGAGCCCTGTTATCCCCTCAGGCATGTGCCATTCAGATACAAATATGCTGCTTCCTCCCAGTTCAGCTGTCGGTCTGGTGTCTTTATGCTCAGGTTTCACCATTTTTTTGGTGTAGTTTAAAGAGTGGTCAGAAGCAGGTTAGGGAAGAATAAGGCAACAGGCAATCTACAGAAATTCTCCTCAGGGCACTGCAGGGGCTGGGGCTCCCTGAAGAAACAAGGCCAAGCCTGATAGTCAGTGCCTGTACCACTTCTCCAGACAGGGACCAGGAAAGCCAAGCACTCAGGGCATCTCCAGTCCCCCATATCAACACCTCCCTGGGGACAGGGATAGGCCAAGACCAGGCTGGGCTTGATTCAGGGGAGTCCATGGCTGGGAAGAGCATGCCTATAGGAGCTGGAGACCATACCTGCTATGGTATCACCGGGGCAGGTCCTTGGAAGCAGCAATGGGGTCCTGGGCTATGGACAAGTTCAGGGAGGCCTTGAGAGAGGATAGACAGGGCTGGTAAGGCCACTCCAGACCCTGACAGCTTTCTGCTCACTAGGACTAGATGAGTTAGGAACACCTGAGCTGGAGACCACATCTGGTTCTCTGGTTTTAATAGGCACAAATGCAACCATTCTCCATGCATTTATCTAATCCCTTTTTCAACCACAGCTTGAGACCATTTTTAGCTCTTCAGTGCCTTCTGGCAGTAATTTCTACCTCATTTTCAGCATATGGGACTGTTAGCATTCAAGGATGATCATCTGCCTGTGTTATCCAGCCCCAAGTTGAATTCAGGGGTTCCCCCATGCACAGGCTGCCAGCCAGAACCATGGAGCTCTGCCCACGCCCAGCACCATAGTGCAGGCAGGTGCTCCTCACACCGCACCAGCTCAGCAGAGAATCAAGAGAAGTTTGTTTGTCAGAGGTGACTGGTTTAGCAACAGATTTGTTTACTTAAGCCTTGGGTGTTGATCTCCACTTACATCCTGCTCTAAATAGCCCTTTCTGGAGGCATCAGAAGGAAGATGAATTAATTAAAAATTGCTTAAAGCATTTTTGAAAGTTACTTAATCTCTTCAACAAAGTAGTGACCTGCATTTTTGAAAGCTCCTGAATTTTACACTTACTAATCTTATAACCACTCAAAAGTGGGTCTTATAAAATGAGAAATAATGCACCATAGTGCCTTTTTTATGCTAATTCTGATAGTGTGTTGCCTAGCTGTATTCTACATTTGTAGGTGTAATTATGTTTTGCTGCTCCTGTTTCCTGTTCTCTGCAGCCAGAGCTTCTTATCAGTGGTAACTTTTGAGTAATGAATAACAATAACATCAGTGAAAGAATCCTAACCTACATAGTAGAGCCCAGGCTGTCTTTGTTTCCATTTATATACGCTTGTAATGATTCATATTATTTTGGATTTAACTGGGTGACAAAAATGCAAACCTATAAGAAAAATATGTGAAAAAAAGTTTTTTCTTCATTGTTGAATGAAATTTCAAGCATTGTTTATGAAGTCTCCTAAATGTGTACTCTGTTCTCCTTTCTTGAAAGCTGGAAAATATTTAAGGTTTAATGACATAATAAAACATTTGATAGAATACTTCTGTCTGTTAAATATATTATCCTTTGTTATAATAAAATTTAATAGAACAGAGGAAAATCTTTCTTCTAGACATTTTACATTTATGGAAAATGATTGTTATATCCTTAATACTGGTGATTAGTGATGTAGCCTGTGATTTAATGAGAACAGAGCAATCAGTGAGGTTTAATAATGTTGTGAGATGACTGAACCACAGCTATTTGTTAAAGGCACGTTCACAAAACGATGATTTCTATTATACTGTGTATAAGTGGAAAATGAAAAGCCTATGAAACAAATCAATAAAAAGAGACAAAAGCAAAATATAGTGTATAAACTCCTCTAACATTTAGGCAGAGTTAAGTCCTGGCTCAATAAAAACTTTTCTATGTAATATAATGGGTCCATACTCCTCCCTCTCAAGATTAAATCAAGGGTCACAGAAATGCCATTTTGGCCCATCATTTAATAGGAGACTCCTACCACTGTAATTTCTAGCCACACCAAAATATCATTACATTTCTGAGAGAATAGAAAATTACCTAAACACATGGAGGCTATATAGAATTAAGGTCCTTAGAATGCATGGGCATAATAAGTTTTGGCCAGAAAGCCTGAACCAGAAGTGAACAACAAAAGAGTACATCATGATGTTGGAGCTGTAATGGATGACCCCTAGGATTCCAATTGCAGGAAAAGCAATTGCTGTACTTTTAAAAAGGAAAGGCATATAAGGAATAGTGGATTCCATTTTCTTTTTCCTTCAGAGGACTATTTTTCCTGTGCTGTATGGAGTAGAAGCTGGTGAAATCATCTTTTACTCTGCTAGAAAACATGAAGAAGAGCTGCAGCATAGGAGAAGTGAATGCAGGAGACACATTGAGATCTCCTTTCTTCAGGTGACTGATGTCACCTGCATTATGCCTGCATTCCATTGGACTGGTCTGTTTCCTTGATCCTTGCCTCTGCCAGAAAATAATTTGGAAATTTCTGATACACAGAGAACTCAAAAAAATTCCCACTGAAAGCTACAGTTTCCCTACAGTTACATCAGAGTATGAAGAGTGCTTGAACATATATCTCTTACAACACTAGACCTTGTTTTCTCTTGGGTCTGCTGAATATCTAGATATTTCATGCAAAGTAGATATATCTTCAACAGCAGCAACTGAATGTATTTATTTTCACTCTATTTTGACATACTCAACAGTCCACAGACAAAAAAAAGCCTGAAAAGACATAAGATGCCTGGATAAAAAACCTTTCAAGGCAAAGGAGACACCTGAATCTTAGATGTCCTTAACCTCAGGAATGCCCCAGATACAGAGCAATTGGCAGATGGGCATGTTCGCAGACACATTTTGGACAGAGCTGGAGCTCTTAGACTTGCTCTGAGAGCACCAAGCAGATGAGGCCCTGCAGGCAAGGATATGGTGATTCTGGAGAGAGAAAGGCCTTTACCTTCTTCCAGGGTCAAATGGCATTTTTTATAAAGCAAGAGAGGTTAGGAGGATAAAGATTATATCTCCGGGTGAGATCCAGGCTGCTTGTAGTCTGCTCAGTTTGGGACTTTGTTTGAAGCACTTCTTTAGGTAAGAGTGGATCAATTTTCTAACAATCCTAAACTGTTAATTTAGGTACCTAAAAGTATTCAATGTAATTTCTTCATTCTGGAGTACTATATAGTCCATCACAGCGATTACGAATGGGTGTTTGTTCTAGATCACTGCATTGTGATGACATTCAGTTGACTTTCAGAAAGCTTTCTTTGGGGGGAAAAAGATTAGAAAATGAATTGTGGGACCTTAAGTAATGGACATCAGATTTTCCCCTTTTTAGCTAAACCCTAATTCCTAGGCTGCTGAATTGGACTCCATTTTCTTCAGGACCACCATATTCACAGAATCACAGAATGTTAAGTGTTGGAAAGGACCTCGAAAGATCATCTAGTCCAACGCCCCTGCTAGAGCAGGACCACCTAGACCAGGTCACATAAGAACATGTCCAGGTGGGTGTTAAATGTCTCTAGAGAAGGAGACTCCACAACCCCTCTGGGCAGACTGTTCCAGAGCTCCATGAACCTCACAGTGAAAGACTCTTTCCTTATGTTTCTGTGGAACCTTTTATGCTCCAGCTTACACCTATTGCCACTTGTCCTATCATTGGACATCACCGAGAAGAGCCTGGCTCCATCCTTCTGACACTCACTCTTTACATATTTATAAAAATTAATGAAATCACGCCTCAGTCTCTTACAAGCTAAAGAGATCCAGCTCCCTCAGCCTTTCCTCATAAGGCAGATGCTCCACTCCCTAAATCATCTTTGTGGCTCTGTGCTGGACTCTTTCAAGCAGTTCCCTGTCCTTGAACTGAGGGGCCCAGAACTGGACACAATATTCCAGATGTCATCTCACCAGGGCAGAGTAGAAGGGGAGAACCTCTCTCAACCTAAAAACCACACCCCTTCTGATACACCCCAGGATGCTATTGGCTTTCTTGGCCACGATGACACATTGCTGGCTCATGGTCATCCTGCTTTCCACCAGGACCCCCAGGTCCCTTTCTCCCATTCTATTCTCTACCAAGTCAATCCCCAACCTATACTGGTAAATGGGGTTGTTCTTTCCCAGATGTAGAGTCCCAAGACTCTACACTAGCCCTTGTTGTATTGTCCAATCTGGATTCTGATGTGCTGCTTCTAGCTATAATCTATCACCTTATTGCATAGGGAAATGACTCCCTAGGCACTATCCAAAAATTCCACATAGTGTCCACCTTATGTAAAATGTGGAGGTGGTCGACCACCTGTTTGGTCTATATACAATGCAGAACACATCACAGATGTGAGGTCTGTACCTGACAGAATTGGTGGTTCCAGTTTTGGCCCTATCACTGTATTGCACAGTGGACTGGCTTCAACAGGAGACGTAGAATATTCCCATATATTCCTCAGAACACAATATATACTGGTTGTTCATTCATTCCTCTGGCAAGTAAGCTTGAGCTGCAATCCACCCAGGAATGAAGACATCAATCATAGAATCACAGAATTATAGAATGCTTTGGGTTGGAAGGGACCTTTAAAGGTCATCTAGTCCAAACGCCTGACATGGGCAGGGACACCTTCCACTAGACCTGGTTGATCAAAGCTCCATTCAACCTGACCTTGAACACTTCCAGCAAGGGCACATCCACAGCCTCTCTGGGCAACTTGTTGCAGTGTGTCACCACCTTCATTGTAAAGAATTTCCTCCTAATATCTAATCTAAACCTACTTTCTTTCAGTTCAAAAGGGTTACCCTTTGCCCTATCACTATGTTCCCTGATCAGGAGTCCCTCCCTGTTTTTTCTTAGGCCCCTTTTAAGTATCAGGTAGTTCTTTAAGAGCACATCACAGATAGGGCTGGCAGGAGTATGACTTCCGAGTTAGCTCCTCAAAAGCAGTAGACCAGGCTTCCACTAGATTCTATTAAGAAGAAACTAAGAATGTAACTCCTCAGAATGGCAAATCTTGTCTTTCTAGATACAGAATCTTAGGCATTCATGGAGCTGTCAGATCAAGGAGGGAAGCCCACAAATGATGTTGAACAGGCAGAATTAGATGAACAATATACAGGATTGAGGAGAAAGGTTTTATTTCACTCTGTCAGTCATAAATCACTTGTCAGCTGAAGCTCATATGCATGATGAGACAGCTTACTACCTGCAGTGTTAACTGGGAGCAAGGGAGACCTGAGTTCCAGTTCACCCGCTAGCTCATGTTGCTATATAGCATTCAAAGCTGGTTAATCAGTAGTACATTTGTTCAGTGCTTTCACTACCCAGCATAATGACAGAATCCCTATACTAAAGATAATGCAAAAAGCCTTTTCCCTTCATCCTAATTGCTTCCCTTCCTTTATCCCCATTAAATATCTTACAGCTTCCTATAGAGTGTCTTTATTATAGAGTATCACTTTCAAAACAAATCTGGATGCATTCCTAAGCGATGTGCACTATGTGATCCTGCTTTGGCAGGGGGGTCGGATTTGATGATCTCTAGAGGTCCCTTCCAACCCCTAACATTCTGTGATTCTATGATTGTTGTGAGGCTTAAAAATTGTCAAAGATCATAAGGAGAAAAAACAATTGAACTTCATAGCCTAAATCCAAGATAAAATTGGATATTAATTAGTGCATAAATAAGGTGTACCTACATGGTTCCCAATTCAGTGTTTATGGACTGAGAATGCCACGGTGATCAAGTTACTCTAGCTGTATAATAAGAAAAATGACATTTTTTGTTGTTGTTGCTTTTGCTGAGGGTTTATCTGTCCTATGACAATCTTATCTATTTTTTGGATAAGACACTTCCAGCATGTTGTAGAAGATATTATTGTTAAAATGTGCAGTGTTCACAGAAGTCCGATGGTCCCAGCATCAGTTAGCAACTCAATGACTGCTTGGTGAGTCTTGGTTTTTTTGATTCAAGTATGAACATTTTTAAATCCAACATAGGACACATAAGTTCCATTTTGCGTGTGAGCCTGTGTGGCTGATATGAAAATGCTTTGTTAAGATAGAAATTTGAGGATATAGTGAGGGTGTTGTTTCAGTAGTCACAGTTGGAAATACTATTTCATTCCCCTAAAATGGCTGGAACGTGTCTCACAAAAAGCAAAAAAACCCAACCTGGTATTGCTGTAACAGTCAAGCTCCCCCACAAAATAAGTCCAGGAAACCACGTTTTATATCAATGTACTAGAAAGTGAGATGGCAGGACCTAAATCAGTCCTAGGCTAGAGACAATGAATCAGCCTTGGAGTGAGGGTAGCTGGACAACTGAACAACAAATCCAAAATGTAGGGTATAATATAATATGTTTGTTAGCTGACAACATTTGTTTTGAAAGATTCCACGCTAAGGTCATGCTAAGCAGATCAACTCCAAGGAATAGAATTGAGCAAACTAACAGAGCTCTGATTGTTTCCGCATCTGAATAAAGCAGAAAAGCGAAGATTGAATATTTTGAGAATTCCTGGTTCTACAAGCAGAATATAATTTGCAGAGATATCAAAAAGACAAATCAGTGAGTTTTCTGAGCAAATGGGCTTTTTTTTAATCACTGTGCAGTTCCAAATGCAAAGCAAATAATTTTCAGAGGCTAACAAACAGACACAAAGAATGAATCTGCAGTGCAGAAGAGAGGTCTGCAATTTCTCTTTCGGTGTTACTTCTGTAAATCAAAAGCTGAAGAGAACTTTGTATTTTGTGGACTATTCTCACACAAACAGTAATTAGACGTTGTGTACCTGAATAGGAAGATGGAGGTATTTAATTTGAAAAGATCTGTGAATGAATGCCTATATCCTTCATTATCAGAATGTGTTAGAACTTAGCTGAATATTTCAGATGACTCTACTGTTTCACTGCATAGTAAGTACATGGGAATGTACACTTAAAACACTAAGATTTAACTACTATACTGTGGGGAATGATGGTAGTTTAAATTCCAGTGGTAACCAGAGGACATTCCAACAGATGCTGAGAGTCTCTAATTAGTGTGGGAAGCAGGCTCTAAACAAGAGTCTTTAAAATTTAAATCTCTCAAGGGAAATATAAAGACTTAATATGAGAAAGAAAAAAATGTATAAAAGTGGAGATCTTACCTGACAATTTTTTTGTTGTTAATTGTAATTCTGTCCTGGCTTCCAATGTTCACAATGGGATTTTTGGTACCATAGTTTTACCTGAAGTAGATCTACATTTTTCAGTCAAGCCTTGATTTTCTGTGGTATGATTTTATATAGCGTGCTCTTGACAAACAGGCATTCTGTGGTGCTTGCAAATGTATATTACATTTTTTTCATGTGTTTCAGACCTCTTGTATAGCATAACTCAGAAGAGAAAGTGTCCATTTTTCTATATAAATGCAGTCTTAAGAACACCAAAATCACTTTCATAGATACCTCTGAGAGCAGCCTTAGCCTCATCATTAAATAGCTATTGTTGATTATGATGAATTTAGTATTCCTGTCCAACTCTATGGAATCTGAAAACCCTCCACATACAGGGATGCTATGCAGAACTCAGATTGTTTTCCCCTCTTTAACTGTCTGTAAAGGAAATTGTCAGAAAGACATTGTGTCATTCCTGATGTGTTCCACCTGCCATATTCCCTGGCTTTGGTAGGCTTCATGTGCTTGCCAGTCTCCTTGTTATCTTCCTGATGGCTATCATTTGAAATCCTGTATTTTTTTTATTTTTTTTTTTAAAGTTTGTACCATGGTATGCAGATTTGCAGTATAAGTTAGTCACTTGGTGATACATCCAGTTGTTCAGTCATGTGTGACTCAAGAGGACTTGACTTAACTAAATACCATTATTTTAGCACTTCATGAGGCTGGAGAGATTATATCCATTTAATCTACTCTGAAAAATCCCTATGTTCTATTTACCACTTTTTAGAATTCAGTTTCAAATAAATTGTTACAGATATCGACCACGTTGTAGAGCTTTCAATTATGACGTCCATTGCAACAGCCTCTATTTTTTTCTTCTGCTGTTTTTAATTTAACAAATTACTTGAGCCCAGTGTGGAAGACATTAACTTTTCCCTAACAAAAAAAAAAAAAGTTTGATCCATCTAAGTATTTCAGTGTACATAGAACTTAGAGTGAAGAGCAGCAAAAATATGTAAGATAAATAAGAGGTTTGTACAAGAAGAAGTTAAAGAGGAGAATGAAAGTGTGATGAGTCAAGATCCAGTATTTCACTTTCTGACATTCTGCCTCCAAAGATCTTCGTCATTGCTGTGTGGCTTTGCTGCCTTTCCTGAAGTCTATCTGCAGAACCCTCCACCATCTGCCACTAACCTTCTTTCCCCAAGGGCCAGGTTCTCAGCTGATGCAAACAAGTGCAACCCCAATGATTCCTTTACATGTGACCTGATTTTGATTTAGACTTTGCCTCAGGGTTACTTTGTCTACTGCCATCACTCCTGTTGTCAGACCTGACACGGGCTGACTTTCTCCCAGAGGCCTGGCAAGGAGTGACTTTGGCATCCTTGCAGAGTTCCATTAACTTCAAACCAGGTCACCCTGTAGGACCTGATTGTACTTCTGGGACTTCAGCTGAAAGCTCTTCAAGAAAATTATTTAATCTTTTTATATTCTGAAACTACATCTACAGGAACATCAAGGTGAAATGGAGGTTGCAGTCACACAGCAGCGCTCATTGCTTGTTTGTTTTACATTTCTGTAATGTTAGCCTTTTACATGGTTAGCACTTCCAGAAAATATATATTATCCTAATCTTTGAGGAATGGTCAAGTCAGCGATGGAAGAATTTTAACTCAGTCTTAAAATGTATTCTTACCTTTCAAGCAATGTGTTTTCTCAGCAGACATCCACCTTTTCAGAATATTAGTTTATTATAAACTAATGGACCCGTGGTTACATCTGTTTTTATCAAAATTTCAGGCTTACTTGTGAAATTTGCATTAACAGATACCTGTACTAATATCTGGCCATTTTTTTGGCATTGTTTTGCATATACTGCTCTCTATGAATAACATCTTCAAATGTCTATAAACAGGAACTAAAAGCTTTCAAAAATCTAAAATTCTCTCTGTTTCCTGACTCTTTAATCCCCTTCCTCTACCCTTAGGCTTTCTCATCTCCACTTCATCCTGTTACAAATTCAAGCTGTAGTGGAAAAAAAAAACCCTTTCCATAGGTCTCCTATTTGCAGGTGTCTGACTCAGATTATGAAGGTCTTCCTTTCTCCCTAGGGGAGGTGGAAATGATACAACAGATGGTTCTTTCTCTTTTTTGACTACTTATTTGGTGATATCTGCATTTCCTTTTGGAACTCCTTTCTGATGAGTTAGAAAAAAAGCGCCTTAACTCTGCAGTATGTTTTACTTTCTGAAGTTGGTTTTCTCTGACAGCCCCAGCTGTAATACTGCTACATTTCTCCTTACTCAGATTTTGGAAAAGATTTTTATTTTATTTTATTTTATTTTATTTTATTTTATTTTATTTTATTTATTTAGTGAAGTTGTCTTGGGAGCAGTCCTTAATGACTTTTTCTTAATTTCCTCGACATTTCTCATTACCTGTCTCATGCTACAGTAAGGTAAAGGAACACACAGCGTCCTTTTTTTTAAGCAACAGACAGCAGCACCAACAAATATATAACAGTAGGCTGGAAAAATTCTAATACTAGCTTTCATTAACAAGCAAACAAGAGACAAAGTAGTCACAGGAGTCATGAATACAGGCAAAGCAAGATGCACTGTATAAAACCTGGCAGTAGAGAGTCATTACCTATAGTCCCCCAACCTTGTAAACTATCAGTCGTTTGCCTAGTCCTGTTCGCAATAAGCCTATTTAGCAAGAACAGTCATTTTTTATACCTTTTTTCCATGCTTCAATAACCATTAATATTGCATCTGTATGCTATCAGATAACTCAAAATATGAATTTGATCCAGGCTGGGGGAAGAGAAGGGCAGGAAGTGGGGCTTGCTGTCATTTCTTCAAATGAGCGCTAAAGCATAGAGTGTAATAATTAAATCCTTTTTATTCAAGCATGTAAGAAAACAGATAATACCTTGAAACCTATTCCAAGAGAAAGCCTGAAGCTTCAAAGTTAGCACAGAAACATCTTTTGAGCAAAACTGACCATACAGAATGAGTTTATATAGGCTTCTTATTTTGCATCATAGGATTTTCTTTTGATCTTATACCAAAAGACCTAAAGACAGATTTATTCTAAGATCAAACTGAAGCCTAAATCCATTGACTAGGAAGAGTTTGCAGTGATGCTCTCCATTCTAAGTAAGCCCTAGTCTCTTGAGAATAACATAAAGAATTAATTTTCTGTATCTTTGTCATGAAAGAAATCTTGCAAATTATCCTAGAAAGATTGCCTTCTGGGTGTTCTGAGAGTTCATTCTTTATGCTTCCCGTTTAGTGTATTTTTGCATTCAGTATGCTTTGCTTTGCTTCCTGTATGTTCTGATCTAACAGGTACCTGGGGATCAACTGAATATGCAATAAACATCTTCATCTGGTTATATTTTCTGCATTTGATTTTGCTTAATGAAGAAACTACTGACAAGTCACCTTTTTTTGTGGGGAAATTTTTGGAAAATTTTGAAAGCAATCATCTTTCCAGCAAAATACTAAATTTGTGAAAGACTTGCAGCAATACTCTTGCTAAAACATAATTTTTCCTGTCTATCATCAAAAACAAAAGTTTCAAAGACAACAGTTTCTCAGACACATAGATTTCGGTGATGCTGCCTTCCAAGGCAGATTTTCTGGTAATTTCTGGAGAGACAGGGAGAGATCAGAATGAAAACTTGGAATAAAATTAAATATTTTGACACCAATCATTTTTCCAGAAAAACAGAATTTTTCCCCTCACTCTGAAGCTGAACAAAAGCATTTTAAAAATCTCAGAAATTGACACAACATGGAGCTGCTGTTGTTCAGTAATTTCTAACAGTAGCTCAATTTATTAGCTAATAAAGCAGATTAAACTCAATACCAGAAACTAGGTCTAAAAGAAGATCATGCTGTTACAAATTGTCATGTAGTTTCTTTAGAGAAAGTCTAAGGAATACATTACTAATGAAAAGTCTGTAAATGGCCAACCAAGAAGAACATGTTAGGGAAAAAAAAAAACCAAAACTGTGGTCAAAGATGATGTTTTTGCAAACAGATTTCAGAATTCAAGGGAATTACTAAAAATTCTGTTCTGACTAGGAAGTTTTAACACCTTACATTTAATAAAAAAAAAAAAAAAAAGTTAAATCAAACAAATAAATGAATAAAAAAAAAAAAAAATCCTAGATCAATTATAACCAAAAGGGAAAAATCCAAAACCTTTTATTTTCTGCTAATTCATAAAATTTATAGTGCAAATTTGAAAATGACTCGGAGAAACAGTAAGCTGATCCAGAGATGTGGGCTTGAGCTCTTGTTGCTGTGAAAGTCTCCCTGTCCTTCATTCTGGTCTGTAATATGTTTCAGGCACAAGAGATTGTCTTTCTTGTACAGGTGATCTTCGGGGACTGCTTTTCAGCATGTTATTGTTTTTCAGCTAAGAATAGCCAGACACTATGCATATTAACAGCAAAGGATCTTCAACGGGACACTAAATAGTTTTTGACATTGCTTTGTGAGTGAGGTGCAGAAATTGCACATCTTACAAACTACCACAGAGTAGTAAAGTGAAGGGAACTGATTTTCTCCAAGTATTAATTAATAAGGGTCCTGGGATTTTCCATCAGAAAAATCGGTAGCTGTAATTTTATTCTTTTTTAATAACCACTTTAATTGGTGAAGCATTGCTGTGTATCATACCCACCATATCTGTCTTCTTTTATTGCCCTCCTTTGTTCAGCTTTTTCTACTTCTACTGCCTTTCACTTTGAAAACTTGCTCCTCAGATTGTAGTTTTTCTTACTTCTCTTACTTGCTTTAGATTGAGTGCCTATCATTTCAGTGAGAAAAAATTATTTCCTGAAACAACTACACATAGAAGGGGAGCAGGGAAGTTATCACTGAAATTTGCAATGCTATGTCACATTCAAACAGGGATTTCAGGCTCATTTGTTAGAGTATAATCACCTCTCTGCAGACAGTATGACTACATTTTGTTTAGCTTGCTATCTATGCTTTTTTTTTTTTTCAATGAAAGATCCCTGAGTGTGTTATTTATATTATTTGCTGGGGGTTTTTTTTATTTATTTCAGATCTTAACTTTTCATTTCAGGCACTAAGAAGCATCACAGTATAGAAAAGCACACTGTTTAAGACATGCAAAATTTATTGACAGCGGCCAGTTCAGGATCACTGTGGTTCTCCTTTGGATTAGGCAGCGCAGCTGTATTTTTATATTTTTATGCTATTACAAAATCCACTCAATATCGAATGTAACTTAAAGGCAAATGAGTAGCTCCACCAACATATTCCTCACAACTCTGAGCCTGCATGCAGACTTCTATGAGGAACTGATGCATGTCTCTCTGCTCTGATCAGTTTCTGTGTTCTCACAATACAGGGGTCACCAATCTGTAAGGTCAGGGGTTTCTGATAATACCAAGGAACTGCAGACACCTGTGCATAAAAATAAACAAAACAGTGTCTGAGATATTGTTGTATGGGTGCAAATATGTGACAAGCATCTAATGATTCAGAAACTGTCTTTCTTCAGATTCACCTAAATGGTCCACGGAAACAAATTAAGTCCTTCCCAGTGAGAACTGGACATAAATACCTGTAGTCTTTCACTAAAATTACCATGCTACAAGCCTTTCCAGAGTGCTTACATTTGCACTTGTGCAATGTCCTCTTCTGGACAAAGTCAGTTTCAGTTCCTACTCTTAAGGGAGTTATTCTTGTCACATGAATCCTTAGGCTCTGCTAACTTTTGTAATGGCTGTTGAAAGGCAATTGCAAGCAGCACTAAAGAAAGCTCTGATTAACACAGTAGTCATGATTTGAGCCAAGAATGCCTTCTGGAAGCTTTCCTTTTTCATTTTTGTTCACTTTTGGACTCTGTTCCTAGAAGAAACAATCACAGTTTCCAGTGTGTGCAGATGATTCCTATATTTAACACTTCTGTCTAACTGCTATATTGGGATCACTACTCACACTAATTGCTTACATATTGGACATTAGCTGCAAAATAATAGGTCCTTTAAACAGATTAAAGCAATGCCATCTAATTTTACTAAATAAAAGCTCTGTAAAACAGTGTCCATTAACTAGCTCTAAATCTCTGTTAACTGATTTTTCCATGCACAACCACGTATGTAATATGCTTTTAAAAAATCTTAAGTTCAAACGAAATTGAAAATTTTTAAAAGCCAATTCTTTTGTAAGAAGATGTCCTAAGAAAATTCCATTTAGCATCCTTTGCAGAAACAGAGAGCCAAAATATTATCCCCGGTCAGCAAGAAGGTTGTCAATCCAGTTCACCTAATATTTGAAATATAGCATAGTCATCTCAGTAGCAATATATAATTAGTGTCATGTAGAAGCAATGGACTAACAGGTTACATCTTATTAGACAGGGCCAGCAGCATTGTTCCAAAGTAAATGTCCTTTTCTTCCCTGTATTCTGGTTCACAACATAAAGTGGTCTTGGAGATTATGAACTGTGTCTTCTTAGATGATGTTAAACTGGAAGAGGAGATCCAGGAGGATGGATAGTGCATTCCATCAGCCAGTGGTCATTCAAAACAGAGTAAGTCTAAAGTAAAGAAAACCAGAAGACATTCCAGAACCTCACCACCAAATTATTTCCTGACCAATGATCCACCCCAATTGGTCTGTCACTACTTGGTAACTCAAGCACAACCAAATAGGACCTCCTGGAGTAGCAAGTTATGTCCCCTTCACGGCAGCCTTAAGACACTTAGTATACTGCTTCATATCTACATGGGGTACTTTTTATTACATGCCTCAATATTGCACAAATATTTTCCTTCATCATGTATGATAGTACAATTAAATTCAGTAAGAAATTAATAAAAATGAAAATCAACCTTAAGCATGAACTAAAAAAACCCCCAAACTTGACTACTCAAAGTAATGACAAAGCTGTAAGATTTGTTCATACCCTGTGCATTACTCAACTGAACACTATACTTGGGCACAGATAAAAGCAGATTTTGTGCTGTAAAATGGGTAGCTTTGTGAAGGGACACTTTTACAGCAGTCTCACTTTGATTGTTCACAAACATGCCAATGTCTTTTAGAGAAAGTCTTGTCAATTTTTTAGGCCTGACCTGGTAAAAGTTAGTAATTATAGTAAGAAATAAATGCAAAATATAAAAAAGAAATATGTATGTAACTGTATATACAGTTGTCCAATGATGGCCCACAGTTGAAATACGTTGTTCCCCTCAGAAATAGTGAATAAAATCACCCTCAATATTTTATACTCCAGGCAGCTTTTATTTTCAACTTTTGAGCTCCTGTTTCATTTCTACCTCTGAGCAAAAACTTGCCTAGTAGCAATGTAAGGTAAAATGGGAATGACATCTCGAAACAAGAAGGTTGCCACTTTTCATCTGAAGTATAAGTGCCCAGCTAGAAAGTGTTAACAGCTAGAAAATTATTCTTGGACAGATGTTTCAGTTTCCTTCACTACACATACACATGCATGATTTGTATTAGCATGGATTTTTTAAGTTTGAATTTTTTTTCATGTGTTTCATTTGTTTAAGTGATATCCATGGGCTTGGTGTACATTTTAAGAAATTTTATGTGTCTCATCTATCTTCTGAGCCATTTTTTAAATGAGCTGCTCATGCCCCAGACATTTTTACAAAGGAGGAAAGTTTCTAGATGAAACCTCAAGTGAACTGTTCCCATTATGGTTCAGTAAATGCCTTCCTGGATTTTTTCACACAAAAGAAACCTCACTGACTCCTTTAAAGTCTATTGCATAGTCTGTTTGAAATTGTTTTTTCCTTTACCTACCACTCAAGAGCTTATTCTGAAGGTATAGGTTTTAAGCCAAGTAACTCTTCATTAAAATTAATGAGAGATACATGGGTAATTTTCTTACTTGAGAAAGAATTTTCATGGTTTCAAGGGGATGTAGATAAAACTGTGTGGCTTTACCAAACCAAGAGGAAAATGCTGTAGACATGCATGATACAGTGGGAGAAAAAATACCAACAAAAGATAAAACTAAACCAAAACAAATCCAGACGCTCCCCAAAGGTCAGATGGTAAGCAGGGCTTTGTCACAAGGCAGATGTAATTATGTTCCTTGGAGGGCCACATGCCTGAGTAATTGTCTTAGTAGGGGGAATATTCTCTCTCACACATTAAGCATTTCCAGATTTCAAAATGACCTGACTAACATGAAGCTTTGAGCCTACTAAATCACACATGGACTTTTATGTTTTGAGCTTGGAACTAATATTTCTTGATTATTTGTACTTCTTGAAAAAACTGACACTTTCATGTGATTCATGACTCAAAAGAATCTGTTGTCCTCTTTGATAAAAATTCAAACACTGTTCCACCAAATAAATTCTGATGATATTAACCATATGTAACATGAACTTCCCCCACACCACCATCCTAATCTCAGCAATGGTAAAACCCCAAATACAGAGCTTGCTGTTGCATCACAGAAGATGAGTAATCCAGGTAATGCTACAGAGGATTCCATGTAGTATATAGTATGAGGAAGCACTTTTTTAAAAAAAAAAAAAAAAAAAAAAAACGGCTGGTTTTTTCTTTTTTTTTTTTTTAAAAACTAAATTTAAATTGGAGCTCTTTCATGGAAGTCAAGGAACTTGGAGTGTGATGGAGGAAGCAGTAATCAGTTTGAAAAGTTGTTGAATATCTGATGAATGTTGAATATGTCAGATTAAGTTATGTCCTAGAAAGGGAGATTCCCTCAACAACTGCTAGTCACTTTAAATTATTCTGCATTTCAAACAGGAAATCATCCAATTAGACTAACAGCTGCAGAGATTGGAATAAGCCTTGCATATTAGAAAATTAAAAATGCAGCTGTGTACTATGTAAAACAGCTAAGGTAAGTCATTTTCCCTCTCCTTTTCTCCAATAAAACTTAATTTCAAGGACTTTTCAGAAAACATAATGGCTGTAAATTTGTTATGTGTGATTAAGATGGGAAAAATAATTTATCATTAATTGTGCTGGATAATTTTGTTTGAAATTTCATATGTATGTTAGATTTGTCCTAAATTGCCCATAGTGTTTTTAAAGGTAGGCAGAGACTTCTGCATTTCTTCTTTTCCCAGGTCAGCTCCAGTACCATCACTATTACTTCAAAAGGTTTTAATGAACAAGAACAACACTATAATTTTGGAATGATTCTCTAGTTAAGACTCATCTACTTTTGAAACTTTCTTCTGAGATTGTAAACTATAAACTCTATAGGATAAAAGAAAAGATAGTGTAGGTCTCAGGGGGTGGAAATGAAATTTTATATTATAAAAAAACCCAATTTCAATAACAAACTGAATCTTGATGCCAGAGAAAAATAGTATCATAAAAGAAAAATAATATTGAAAATACAGCATAATATTTATACAGTGTTCTATTAAAACACCTTGAACATTGTACTGTATATAAGAAATAAAACCAATACACTTTTACATAAACACCCTCCATGCAGTTTCAGTATCAGAAGATATAAACCATCCTGCTTATCAAAATTATATTTACCTTTTAATAACTGGACTAATATTAGACAACAAACTCTAAGAAGACAAAATGAATGGAGTGATGAAGTGTCAACCACAAATGAAATTATAGTTGTTTCTATTTTTTACCCTGTAAAGCTATATATTTCCATAATGATTATCTTAGACACCTACAGATACCCTTCTCATGCTTTTGGCAGCATGTATCCCATAACTGGCCTTCCAGAGACATAGTTCATTTCTGAAGACGTTGCTCCTTAAAGAACCTCAGGTCAGATATGATTTTTTTAACTTGCCATGCACTAAATAACAGGGCACATTCTCATGATATATAAACAATTCCTCCTACAGGCTTTACTCCTAAGTGTTCTGCCTGGGGTCTACATCCCTTAATATACAATGTCTTGTAATTTACCACAAGAATTCATTGAAATCACAAACAAATCTATAGCAGGAAGACATACATGCTTTACGTGATGTAATTCCTATCAGCTTACTTTACAATGTTCCATTCTCCTGATGCCTTTTAAATGACCCTCAAATTATAAGTAGGAAAAAGTCTAATAAATTTCCTTAATATTTAATTTCAAATTGCTTTATTTAGAAGATCTTTAACCAGTGTTAAAGCTTTGAAGGTCTTGGTAGGGTCAAAGACAAATTCATCAAGAAGAATATATAAAGTGACTAAAATGGCCTAAAGCTGAAACAAGGTAGGTTTAGACTAAACACTAGGAAAAAATTCTTCACAGAAAGAGTGGTGAGATATTGGAATGGGCTGTCCAGGGAGGTGGTTGAGTCGCCATCCCTGACTGTGTTTAAGCATCACTCAGATGTGGTGTTGGGGGATATGGTCTATGGGTGAACTTGTAGAGTAGGGCTAATGGTTGGACACAATGATTCTAAGGGTCTTTTCCAACCTAAATGATTCTGTGTTTCTGATTCTGTGATTTACTGTACACATTTTGTACACATTTTATTGTACACACTCACCTCACATCAAGGTTTAGCCATCTCTGGAAATACAAAATCTGAACTGACACTGAAATTTTTTTTTTTAGATAAAATATATCATTTCAGTTAGAATGTAGAATTAAAGAAAATCCACTTCCTTGCCTACTGATCGACAAAGGATTCAAAGACTAAGGTGTCCCTAAGGAGAGAATTTTCCTAGCCCTAGAGATGAAATCAGTCAAAGAAAAATAAAAAAAATTTAAAAAATCTCTGAGACAGAAATATGTGGAAAAGGTAACATTTAACTTTAAAAATCAATTAAAGAGTGTGTTTAAATGGTTGGTGGAATCAAAAGTTGAAACACATTCAAATGAAAGGTTCAAATAGGAAGTCTGTTGCTTTTAGGTTACGCAGAAGATGTTTCTCCTTGGGAACATTGAAACTTGTATTAAAATGTTAGGTTTAATATTCATCATTGTACTAGAGCAACTAGCTAATATATTGGTTCCAAAGAGTAGCATAGCAGTGCATCAACTCAGACTGACAAATACATGGAAATCACTCTAACCGCTGCTGAAGTGCAAAAGTATATGGAAATAAAAGAAAGTCTTTAACACTGCAAAACACTGTGTAATTATTGTGGTCATTTGGTCCACTGCAAAAGACCAGAAAGAGGCAGTGGCATACAGCTGTCAAAGTGCAGATGACCAGTATGTGCAGCTCCCAACTGGTGTTTCAAGTCTTTTCATCCTGGGTGGTAAGTCCAATGCTTGGCCTTGATGCTGGCATATGAAACAGACTGTTGGAGTCCAGAGCTGTCCAGCTGCCTATGATGGAACCGCTCTCAACCAGAAATAAAAAATACCCTGGTTTCAAATCACATGCATGGAGACGAATTTAGCTATGAGACAAGTAAACACCAGACTGTACTTAACTACTACCTTGGTTTATGTCTGTGGTCAGTGTATCCTGACAAGAGAAAATACAGAGAAAGAGTTATGGAACAGCATTTTTCACCTTCTATCAAAGACTATTTCTTGTATTGCTTAATAAGGGTCACTTAATTTGACTGTAGCACATCTAATGTATGAGATATGATGTAATTGTGATACAATGCTCGTTGAAAATCAGCTGTAAATTCTCCTTTTCTTTTCAAAAAAAAAAAAAAAGCTCCTCATGCTTGGATTTGAAGGGACTAGATACTTGGAGGAGAGCTTTTCTTGTGGTCACTATGCAATGATTTGGTACATAAGTGATAATTTGTATTCTCAGTGTATCCTGGTGTGGTGGCTTTTTATTGTATACTCAGAGAATTTCATAGATTGTTTCATCTAAGCAACTGGTTTTTTGACTATTTATTTTAAGCAAATAAAGAATAACTACAATCATCTAATCAAATCTCACACGTCAGGAACCAAGACATTCACAGATGAGCTCCTGACTCATGTTTAGTCATAGCATTTGAAAATAGTACACATTTTAGAAACATGTCCAGCCCATCTTCAAAATTGTTCACTATGATTGTTGCGTTGCTTCAAAAATTAAACATCTGGCAGATATGACCTTTATTACTGTTGAAAAAATAAGATGTTAGTGTGATGAATGTTACTTTCCGCATAGTTTTGAAAAATAGGTCTTGCCAAACTAACTTCACTTTACTTTTATGAGAATGAGTTTATCTGACAGATGCACAAGTGTTAATGAAATAGATTTCTGTAATGCATGACTTGATGCCATACATTTTAGGGTTAAGAAGCTTGAGCGACACAAAATTAGTGTGGTGCATACCAGATGGATTAAACACTGGTTAAACAATAAATAAATAAACAAAAAACCCCACAATAAATCTAGACCAATTAAGTAAACTTGTGTGCAGATCCTATGAGAAAAAAAAAAAAAAACTGGAGTATTATTTAAAGCTTACATCAGCTCTTGTTAAAAAAAAACTTCCTTTTTGCCATCCACAGATAGCATCAGAGAGGAGTGTTTGGTTATGAGGAAGTCAGACAGATATGAAAAAAAAGTAGATTTTTCAATAAACTGATTTACTTGATGTGCATATATATAAATTTAAAAGTTTCAATATGACCCAATGTTGGAATATTTTTCAGATCTACAGAAAGAAAACTTTCATAGTGACACTGGAAGAGACTTCAAAATAATTGTGGATGATCATCTGAATATGAGCATTCACTCTGATGACAAGGGTTAACGTGGTCCCTGCTCATATTAATTCTGTTATTACTGGTGGCCAAGGTAATTGTATTTCTCATATTGAAGAGCCTGGTGGAAAACTGGAGGAGTGAAGAAGGCTTATCAGATGGTTGAACAAAGCCTTAAAATGAAAAACCTGAGGAGCTCAACTGATTACAAGAAGAACACAAATTGGTAATTAGATCACAATGTACAGGGAAGAGACACATAATAGTGAACTTTTAAGTGTAGCAGAAAATAAGAAACACCAAATGTGAAAGCTGAATATGGACAAATTTAGACTGAAGTTCAAGGATTTTATTAGAGTGAGCAATTCGGTATTTTGATTAGAATATATTTACAGATATTCATTATCTGAAAATCATCATAAATAATCCACAAGGATTTAGGCAAGAGGGTATTTTAAGAAACTGGTAAGTGTTATTAAGTAGTTCCTAACAGTTATCCATATTTTTCTCTTCAGTTTCTATTTGCCATCTAAGCCCATAATTATTTGTATGTGTGCAAAACTAGCTCCTGGTCTGCACCAGAGAATGTGTGTTACTGGTTTCCACATACGCATAATAAAATCATGATCACTTGCAGTAATCACTATTAATTTTTAGACTAGAATTAGTTCTTCAGTACCTCTTAAAAAAAAAAAAAAAACTAATATATACTCAGATAGTTATATTTTAAAGGTTAGATAGCTGACACTAAAAATTTGGATACATTATTTTGCTGTTAATATTGACATAAAAAAGAACTCCAGTATGTTTCTGTTTAATCTCCCTGTGTTAGGAGGTTAGGGCAGTTTTGAGTGTTTGTTTGGCTGTTGGTTTAATTTTTAAATTTATTTTATTTTAAATCATATCTTCTTAATATGCTTGACCATTTATCTCATTCTCTCTGCTCTGCTTTGGCTGTCTTCAGCTGACATCAGAGAGTACCTCAGCTTCTTTTTTATTAGTTAGAAGATTACTCTCAAGGGCAGCAAGATCATTTACTTACAACTTGTCCTGGATTCAGAAAAAATATAACAATGCATTGACTCCTTTTTCCCCTCTTGTACATTTGACCCTTATTAAATGATTTTAAAACTAGTCATTTTAGCATTATAGCTAACAAAATCTTACCATCAGGTTTCAGAGATATCAGCTAAATTATTGTGCATACATCAGCAATTCTAGGTTATTACCAATGATTCTGAAATTGGAGTATAAGCAAATAAGATTTTTTTCTCCAAGGCCTTATTGCTGAAGATATCATTTTACTGACATCTTAATTTTTTGGTGAATTAATAATCTTTATCTGCTCCCTTTTTATGTATGTGAACATAATTTTTAATAAAACTATATTAGAAAATTACTTTAGTCAGATGAAACCAGTGTAATTTATTCTTTACATTGATATTTTGTTGAATGCATTTCTCTATTTTATTCTTTATTTTCCTATTTCAAAATATCAGTATTTTGGAGAAATGATAGCTTTTGAGTGTCTTATACACTTAAATTTACTACAGTATTTTAAATAAGATAATATTTATATATTTTCATTGTTTTCTTTTAGTTCACATATGTTCAGAGAATATTCTGGTTGTTACTAAATAATTTTTTTCATTTCTTAATTTGGAAAGAAAAATAATTTAATGTGAAGTTATTATTTAAAATCCTTTCTCACATTTTTAATAAAAACGGACAAATTCCAAAATTAAAATGCTAAAATGAAAAGCAGAAAAATGCTGGTTTAAAAGACCAAAAAGAAAACGTGAGCTTTCCAAAACAAGCTCTATTAATAGGTCATTTCAAGTAATAGTGAAATTTCAGTGATCTCAGCACTGCACTTTTTAGTGAATTAACTATTCATTTTCTTATTCATCTTTGTTTCTTGAGCCCATCTGGGTAGATTGTTCATTCCTCTTCCATGGAAAAGAAATGACTTACTCATTTTTCTTGGTAGATGCTGCAATACATCTTTCCCTAAAAAGGTTGTAGGCATGGCAGGAACAAAAAAGGGAAAGATTAACTGTCTTGAAGCTATACATTAATGCTTGGGATGCATGAGAAGAAAAATTAATGTTTCTCTCTTCCCTGTGGCTCTTAAAGTGGTTACCATTAAACAAGGTTGCTCATAATAGTATTTTTTTTTTTTTTCCTCTGTGATAAATTATTTCTGTTTTGAATGGGAACACACAAGGTGCAAAAACTTACTGTTTGATAAGACATGAACTTGCACAGAGATTATTTTTACCTGGTCAACTCAGACAAACATGCAACTAGGAAACTATCTTGTCGAATTTGCTTTCCTGTTTTTTTAAATCAGCTAAGCAGTCACTTGTGTTCCTTTCCACAGTGAATAATAATGTGAACTTACTGGGTTTGTTTATCAAAAAAAATGTTGTGTTCATGGTATTTGCTATTCAGACATAGTCTGAAGACCATCATCAGTTCACTGTCACTTGGGCACTTGGATTATTGCACTCCTTAAAGTAGTCATTACTTTCTGGATATCAAGAATGTGTCTGAGTACATGCATACAATTGTTATAAGGAATTTTACATGTTTATTCAACAATATGAAAGAGAATGGTCTTGTAGGATTAGAGGCACAGTCATTGCCTTTATTGAGGAGAAGCAAGGACTGACTGCTCTGTAAGGACAGGTGACCTGGGAGCCAAAACTAGTAACTGCACTGTTAGAGTGCTCAAGAAGCAAAAAGCAGAGCAGTTTGGCAATATTGACCAGAGTCAGCCATAATGTTAATGACAGAAGAATGACAGTTCCAAGGAAAAGGAGATTGTTACCAGTGATAACAGGTAAGCTCCCAAATTTAAAGGTACTTTACGCAAGTTACAGATGCTATTATAGATGCTCCAAACGCAAGTGCCACAGTGACTGTGATGAATTAAAGGGACTGTTTTATTAAAGAAGTCTTGTCATATTACAGATGAGTTTCATATAGGATTAAAAAAATACATGAGAGAAAGACACATAAAAGTAGTGCATACATATATCTGTCCATCTGTAAGCTATGTATCTAGTCTCCCATTACAACTCATGGAAATCTGAACATTAAAATCTGTGAAGATTGCAGAGAGATATATTCACACCATCCTAAAGTGAACATCTAGGGGTTTCAACTCAGTCACCCACCCATAGTTATCTAGTACTATCCGTCGTTCTTCTGGGCATCTAAAACATCTAGATGAGGATAACATATATGGAACATGTAGAACATATGGAACATATAGAGGAGCTGTACTCACCTGGAGTGGTAGCTAGACATCAGGTACATAGGCTGTTTCCAATGGCCCAAGATGCTTATGCATGACAATCTCATGTCCGGTTTGCCAAGCCGCTCTGTGGATTTCACTGGGCTTATAGACCTTCAGCAATTATGATGGCAGAAGAGATGTCTACTTTCTATTGCAGTGGCTTGATATTGACTGGCTACCAGCTGCCCACCAAGCTACCCTATCACTCCCCCTCCTCCACAGGACAGGGGGGATTAAAAATGAAACTAAAAAACCCACCTTTACCCCACCCTCCTCAGGCTCAGCTTCTTACTCTGCTGCCTCTTATCCTGAGCAATGCGAGAGGACTGGGAATGGGAGTTGCAGTTCAGTTCATCACATCACACTCTTCTTCTGCTCTAGTGTGCAGTTCCTCCCATGGGAGACAGTCCCTCACAAACTTCTTCAACATGAGTCCTTCCCATGGGGTGCAGTTCTTCAAGAGCTGCTCCATCTTAGGTCCTTTCCATGGGGTCTATTCCTTCAGGAATAGGCTCCTCCAGTGTGAGTGCCCCACAAGATCACAGGACCCTCCAGAAAATGTGCTTCTGCATGGGCTTCTCTCCAGGGGCCACAGGGACTGCCAGGAACCTGCTCTAGTGCAGGCTTCCCACGGGGTTATAGCTTTCTTCAGGGCACATCCACTTGCTCCAGCATGGGGTTATCCATGGGCTGCAGGGTGTGTATGTGCTCCACCATAGACCTCCATGAGGTGCAGGGAAAAACGTTCTTCACCATGATCATAACCACTGGCAGCAGGGAGTCCCTGCTCCAGTGGCAGGAGCACCTCTTTTTGCTGACTTTGGTGTCTGCAACTCTGTTTATTTTAGATATTCTCACTGCCTGCTTCTGTTACACAGCATATTTTACCCTTTCTTAAATATGCTATCAGTGAGGCACTACCACCATCACTGATTGGATCAGCTTTGGCTAGTGGGGAGGTCTATCTTGGAGACAGCTGACACTGGCTGTCTGATATGGGCGAAGCTTCTGATGTCTTCTGACAGAAGCCACCTCTGCAGCCCCCTTTCTACCAAAATCTTGCCACATAAACCAAATACTTCTATGAAGACACTTATATGTAGTGATCTAAATTTAGTTATTCCAGTTTCCAACTGAATCCTATATTATGAGTCTACAGCCAACGGCATGGGGTGTAATACAAGCTCGTCTAAAGTATTTCTCAAAAGTTATTGAAGGTAAAGTATAAAATTGCATCTACAGGACAAAACAAAACTCACATCTTATGATAAGACACTACCAAAACTAGCCACTTCCACAGGTCTGTTGCTGTGAGAAGGATTAATACTCAAGAGACAGTAGCAAATCAAGCATATAGGAAGAATCACAACTACTGTAAGTCAATGCCTGTTTTACACTGTCTGATCATCTGGACCAGAGCCAGTGACATACTGCTCATCATGAGTTCTGAGACAACATGGATGTGTAAAAAAGCTTTCACACTAGCAAAGTGTGTATTAGCTTACATTTTCTGAGGCCTTCATTTCATTACCAATAAACAAGGCATTCGCCTTCTAAAAGCACAACTGACCCAATCCATATTCTGATTATGAATGGATAACACGCAGATATATTTGCAAATACAGTTTAGTGGTAATTGTGCAATACTGAGTATGAATGATTCTGTATATAATTACAGTATCCATGATTGGATCTCTCCTGAAACAGAACAATTGATATTTTCTTAAAAACACATAATTAATTTTCTTCTGGCATGGAAAAGCTAGGCAGTCAAGTAGCATATTGTCTCTACTATAGATAGTATTCAGTCAGTGGTATGGGGAAAAACACATTTCAGTTGATGCAAGCAAACTTTAATGGTCATTCTTCTTTGGGTTTAAGGCAATGGGAGACTGGTAAATTAGAAAGTGGTCAAACTCTCCCTGACAGAATTACATGATTGAAAAATCCTTGTTTTAGTAATTTTTGAAGTCTTCTAAAAAAATTTTTTTTTTCAAACAGGGACAAAGGAACTTTAAAAAACCTGAAGCTGAAACATTAAAAATAAATTAAAAATTAATAAAGATTTTTCACAAGTCTGTCACTCTTGTGTTGTTTTCTTTTTTTTTTTTCTTTCTCTTCCTTCTTTAGGTTGTTTCATATTGTATTGCATGTCAACATACTGCAGTTTAACAATCTGATTTATAAAATTAACACTCAACATCTCTTCAGATTTGGACCCCTTTGTGCTCAACTGAACGGGCTCCAAAGAATTTAAAAGTTACAAGGAAAATATGTTATTTGCCTTTCACAGAGATAGGATATATTATTACAGAGGTTACTATCCAGAGAGACTGCTTTGGCTCATTAAACAGGATGAGGGTAAAATGTAGAACCTTAAATCCAAGATAGCCATAAATTTTTTCTGCTTTCAATGAAGCTTTACGACAATGATGTATGCACTCTGTCCAGCTTCTTGCTTTGCATCTTAAGGTGTCTACTCACTATGTTCTGCCTGTTATCAAGCAATTAACAGTAGAAATATGTATCAGAAATACCACAAATGCATAGAGATAAAGTGTAAAAAAAAAAAAAAAAGTAGTATTGAGAGAATGATCTAGAAACTGTATCTGCCTGCTCACAGACTAACCGCACAACTACTGGGCCATAGAACTTATATCTGATTCCTCTTGTTCAGACTCTGATTATGTGCTCATGTCATCACAGCAGCACAGCTACCACAGAGTGGTTGATTCCATCCCATATGGTACATAGATTTAAAGAATATAGACTTTTCTAACAGTGTTAAAATTACATTGCACCAGGAAGTCACTTGATTTTACTAGATGTTTTCCAAAATCTATGAGGTACTGTGCAAAAATTGCATTTAAAATATTAACTTCAATCATAAAATGATAAAATCTGTAATTATATTTTCCCTAAAAACTGTAAATCTATTATTATAGGACACATTGCAAGAATGGACATAAACAAGGAATTCAGAGAACAATCTTTCTAGTAAGACTAGTTTCAGTATCTTTTTCTTCTATCATAGTAATTTTCTAATGTTTATTTACATTGTTCTTTTGAATTTTATGTGTAATTTTTATATTTCTTTCTTGATCTTTGAATAATGATTTTCTATGATTTGGTACATATACAGCACAATAATATTTAACATTATTTACATAATAGCTTACACAATAAATATGTAAATAAAGAGATATAAAAATCAAAAGATGCTTCATTCTGTTGATCCTGGAAAGTCAGGATTTAGCTGGTTTTAGGCAGAGTTGTAGTTAGATTATCAGATAAGTTTTATATAAATATAAAGTATTTCTAGAGTTCTGAATAGCTTAATAAGCTTCACTTAACTTTCACATGCATAAGAATTTTAAACTGTGAGATAAATTACAGAGGTTTCACAGTAACTTACAGGGTGGTCATTTATAGTAACTAATAGTAGATGAACCTATCACAATGAGATTTTTGAACTGATACTACTATTGTTGCAAGCTGCAGTTCTGGTTTCCCTAACATATTCTTAAATTTTCAATGAAACCAAAAATGACCACATAATTCAGAAATGTTTAGATTTTTTTGAGCAAATCTTTTGGGGGTTAGATGTCATCATCATTGTACAGAAACAGAAGGTAAAATATACAGTCTTTCCAGCAGAACAGTAGATTATTGTTTTCACTTTGGTACTTTTGCTTAGGGACAATAACACTCATCTACATCACTCATGTAAGGGAATCTAAATCCAAAGGGCCCAAATTGGTGGGCTATGAGCCGTGTTAGGATGAGTAATTTTCTGTCATTCCTGCTGATACTACTCCCTCTTTTACATTTTCAGTGATCCAGCACAGGAAAGAATGGATGTATCCAAGATGTTACGGCATTCTTCTGAAAACACAGCTAGTTGAAGGCTAGTTTGGTAACAACAGCAATTCTGTTTGAAGCATGGTAGGATCATAGAATGGTTTGGGTTGGAAGGGACCTTAAAGATCACCTAGTTCTAATCCCTTGTCCATGGGCAGGGGAACCTTGCACTAGATCAAGCTGCTTAAACATGCTCCAAGTCACCATTCCTGAAAGTATTTAATAGGCAATGTAGATATGGTGTTTGAGGACATGGTTTAGTGGTGAACTTGGCAATGTTAGGTTAGTGGTGGGACTTGATGATCTTAAAGGTCTTTTCCAACCTAATTGCTCAACATCATAAACCTGCGCTGTGTGTTTCCCATGTTTGTTTCAGGTACTGTGGAGTAACCTTAACCAAACTCCCTTAGCACCACGATCTGAACAAAATCAAATGTGTATATAGCAACTGTTATACCTATTGACCATAAGAGAGAGGAACTAAGCATGCCTGGTGGAAGGCAGCTGTGATTTTTTTCCTGGAAAATAGGCACCAGATTGACCAAAACAAGATAAAGTAAATAACAGTATTAGTAACCAAAAATAAAGATATTACTCTGTGTGTGTGTATGTATGTGTGTGTCACGTTGTTATCAAGTAGTAATAGGTTTGTTTTTTTTTTTTTCCTAATTTCAGTGATTATTATTTTGTTAAATTTAGTTAGTAAATAAGTATTATAAATATCTGAATTAAGCAAAAGCTTGTCTGTTTCCCTGGCATAACCACATCCAAGATAATCAATCAACTTTCATATAATACTGTAAAGAAATTTGGTGTGAGGTGTGTGAGCAGAAAACATTGAATTTATCAAGAGCTGTGAATGAAGCTACTGTATGACAAATTGCTGGAGAACAGATAACATATCAAATTCTAAATCTGTTGTAAGTACTCTTTTGTAATGATCATTTTAATAAAAATCTTTGATTATATCTTTTAACCAATATGTCATCATATTTATTGCAGTTAATCTCATAGTCAATTTCTCTTAGTTTTACATTTACTTTAGGTTTTTTTTTTTTTTTTAAACAATTGCACATCAGACCAGAGTTATCTACATCTGAGTGATACTAGTCTTCTAAACAAATACATTTCTATAAGATTTCTATAAGAAATCACATTTCTTAAATTTCTTGTTTTACAGATGGGACAAAGAAAAACTATACGGTCTGACACCTGCACATTGTTTGAATCCATATGCAACCCAAGACATCAATCCTGAAAATGTTGGGTATTTCCATTACTGAGAACACTAGAAAACTTGAGTTGGAAGGAAGAGGTAGAAAGCTTGCACTGTGTTTCAGTAGTGCAACAATTTGACCTGATTGTATGGTATGTTGCTACAAAGGAAGACTAAAGAACTGTTTTCTGATTCATTTAGAGCTGTTAACCTCAAAACACTTGGAGAACTGTTGGTCAAAAGGTATGAGATTTTAACAAGAGTCGACATTGCCATCACAAGGCATGAGGAGATGAAAGGTTGACAACCTCCTAAATGTACATTGCCATGTGCTTGAGTGGAGTTTTGTAGAGCTTTGTATTCTTAGAGTCTTATGTTCAAATAATTCAGTTGGATGAAGTTGTGCTTGCTTACATTATGTATCTGACTGACTCATAGCTGGTGCTTATGCTAGATGACCGCAGAGTGAGGAAATCATGGCCTCATTTCAAGCAAAAGTAAAAGAACATTCTTCGAGAAAATGATTCCTAATGTCTTTTAAAAATTCATTATGCCTCCTATCTCATTTTGAGTTGAATGATCATTTTATTACCAGGTGGCTTTAGCACTGTATCATTGATATCACAATAATATAGAATTGCAGTATTGTGATAACAGAGTTTCCTAGAGGGAATTTCTGATTTTACTCTTTAATAACAAATTCATCATTTTACCTCTTAAATCTGGGTATTTCCCCTTATAAATACTGGTACTGGTTGAAGACACTAGAAAGCACTAATTTGAATGCCACAGTGTTATTTCAATGGCCAAAACCTTTTCTTTTGTTACTAATTCTTCAGACGTTTCCGTGATAGCAATATTACACATAGTAGACATTAAGCTCCTCTTATTGAATTCAGCGCTGAAAAGCCAGTTGATATCAACAGCAAGAGATTAGCCATCATTTTTCACAGACATGGAGGTATTTTGCATTGCTTAAAAGGCAGTCTTCTACTCTCATGTTCAAGAATTTTTTTAATTACTATAGCGGTACCAAAAAAGTTATATATATTAGGGTCTGTCTACCTATATATATGCACTTATTTCTTTAAATTGTTGTGGCACTGTTTCATTTCTGCTTCTGGCTTCCAGATTTATTGCTTCGATTTAGTTGAAAGCTGTTCTTATTGCAGTACAATGAAACCTGAAAAGCACATCTTTCGACATTGTGCTGTCTCGTATCAGGTTTGTCTCACATTGGTAGTCGAGCTGATGCACCTCTGTGTACAAGAAAACATCAGTTAATCAACTCTGTGTTATTAGTAAAGCAAATTTTTAATCTGAGGGGCTAAACGGTAGATGCTGTATCTGTTCACAACCAAAGATCTAATTTCCCTACAGTCTTATTTGTTGTATCTAAAGGATTAAAATGTGACTATCTGGGATTCTAGAAACTCAGAACACCATCAATGTAAATTATAGGTATTAAACATGACAGCTAAACACAATCAAAAATCTTTATTCAAACTTCCAAGTAACTGAAAATTAAAATACCTATGATTTATTAAAGATTCTGGATCAAAATTGCTTTTATGAATTCAGGATTTAAATCTTTGGTCAATTTTTTTGAGTCAGAATGCTTCCACTGTTACTTACACTGTAAGTTACTATGTCCCTTTCACCTGTCAAACTCTCATAATTGTGAAACATTTAATGTATTTTTTAACTTTCTGATTGTTTTGTAAGCACATGTTCCCATTTCACCTACATTATAATGTATACAAAGATTTTTTTACGCTTCCTATCTTTGGCACTGGTGGAGTTTGCAGTCCTGAGGGATATGAGACAGGCAAAGAGTAAAGTCAGGACCCTGAATTTTAGGAAAGCAAAATTCCAGCTCTTCAAGAAGGTAGTCAGTAGGACCCCCCAGGAAACTACCCTCAGGGACAAGGGAGCAGAACAGCAGAACAGAGCTGGTAGATCTTTAAGGATACTTTCAATAAAGTGCAAGAGCTCTCAGTCCCCAAGTGTAAGAAATCAGGCAAGGAAGCAAGGGACCGGCATGGCTGAGTTGAGACCTGTTGGTCAAACTAAAGAGCATTAAGGAACTGCATAGGCAGTGGAAGCAAGGACAGGTATCCTTGGAAGAGTACAGGGACACTGCCATGTTTTGTAGGGGGTCATGAAGGCCAGGTCACAGCTGGAGCTGAACATGTCAAGGGATGCAAGGAATAATAAGGGCTTCTACAGGTACATCAGGCAAGACTTGCCCTTGGTGAAACCATGCTAGCTGTATGGAATTATATCCCTGTCCTCCATGTGCCTTAGGATAGCTTCTATGAGGATCTGTTTCATGACCTTCCCAGGCACAGGGATGAGTCTGACAGGTTGGTAGTTCACAGTGTCCTCCTTTCTACTTTCAATGTTTCCCTTTTTCCAGTCACCATGGACTCCATGTGACTGCCATGACTTTTTATGCTTTCATCAATGACATGAAATATAGTGCACCCTCAGCAAATTTGCAGATCACACAAAGCTGAGTGGTGCAGTTGACACACCTGAGGGATGGGATGCCATTCAGAGAGATCTGGACAAAGTTGACAAGTGGGCCTATATGAACTTCATGACGTTCAGTAAGATCAAGTGCAAGGTCCTGCACTTGGGTTGGGGCAACCCCCAGTATCAATAACAGCTGGGGGATGATGGGATTGAGAGTGGCCCTGTGGAGAAAGACTTGGGAGTACTGGTGGATAAAAAGTTGGTCAAGTTGGTCAGGACTCTGAACAACCTGATCTAGTTGAAGGTGTCCCTACTTATTGCAAGGGGGTTCGTCTCTTCCAACCCAAACCATTCTATTTTTCTATAATTTACTTGAAAACTGTAAGGTATTGGTGTTTTTTATTAATACTTAGAAATATAGTATATACTTTAAAACTTGCTATCCTCAAATATGACAGTGCTTCAAGACAATATAAAATCTTTTGATGAAGGACTCTATTGTAGTTCAAAGTATAGTAAGTGTAAATGCAGTGAACTGAAAAAAAATAATAAACTGAACAAATATTTTTAATTAACTTAAAATATCATTAGAAGAGCTTAGGAAAACTACAACCCACTGAAAAAGTGTGTTAAAAGTAAATCCTTTCTGCATTTTTTTCCACCAGCATTATAATTTCTGTCTTGAAATGTCATTATCATTGATGCCAAGTTATTACAGTTCAGGAGTTATGTTTCTACAGATATCTCTCCATTCAGTTTTAATGTTATGAGAAATCTTGGTACTGTCATAGCTTATATCAACATTAGGAAGATTCAGTGAGCTCTGTAGAAATCTATTATTGAAGTGTATTTGGCAGGTGAATAAACTGAAGTTTAAAACTTGATTGGCTGTGTTGCATTTTGGTTATACATAAATAAAGCATATCTGAACTCAGCTGTGATCAGCATTCACTGTCTTACACATTTGTTATTTCAAATGACTCACTGTGTCCAACTAAATGAAAATACAAGCTAGCAAACATGAGCCTTTTTTGAACTATTTTCTGTGTAAAATATTTTTTAGATGAAGATTAATTTACAGCTAACCCCACATCAACAAAACCCAAAAATTGTTCACTGACTTTCATATGCTTCTTTACAAGAGTTAGAAATAAACATCACCATGATCAGAATGATAATGATGAATAACCAACAATGCTGTTGATTCCTGTAAATACATTTTCAGATTTGAATATTTCATACCTGATATTTGAAAACATCACTGTCCTGCACAACAACTGGTCTAAGGACACTTCAAATTCTTACTTCCCTGCAATATAGTAGGAAACACTTGAGAAATTCTATTGGAAACCATCTGGCAGCAAATAAGTAGGAAAAACTAAAAAGCCTATTTTCAGTCCTGAGTCCCCTTTTAGTGTCTGCTCCCTGTTCATGTCGTTGTTCACTCAGCTGCCAAGTAGAACAAAATGTGCTCTTGCTATTCTTGGGGTACAAACAGTATATTTAAGAGGACAGATAACATAATTCAAGATTATGCAGCAGAAGTTTATTGAAAACTTTAAGGCACATAAAACTTCAATCTTGCAATAATCTCGCAGACTTTGGTCAAAAACGTATTTAAGGAAATGTTAGGAAATACTAAGTATTCCTGTTTCTGCACAGAATTATGAACAGTTAAAAGGAAAAGTAATTTGAAGATTGGAAAGACAAGGTTTAATGAGGCAGGCCAAAAGACAAGACCTAGATAACCCACTATAGCTTTATTGAGGATTTACAGGAATAATATGGTTTGTCACCCTATGAGAATAATTTAGGAAAAGTGTGTTTTAGGGAAAGAAGTGTATCAGAAACAGTGTACATTGTTTTAGAATACTGAAAGTCTGGAGATATGTAGTAATCTTTTAGATAATACTTGCATGTGAGTTATGTACCTATGCAAGAGCCAAAGTTATCTTTTTCACCCTCCAGTCCTTTATTAACGATTCCAAGCAATAACAAACTTCTGGAAAACTCAGTCTTCCTATTTACCTTACAAAATTCTCCTTGAGGAGAAATAGATGAGTGTGGATCTTGTTGAACATTTCTGAGTTCTAAGCAAATGATTTAGTCAGGATCTGGTCCTTGGTATCAGCACTGTGTCTATGTTAGTAAACAAAGTGGACTGGGATCACTCTGAAGGCAAGTGGCAGACCATAGCACCAGCCTACATGATAAAGCTCTCTCTTGTCCTCCAAGATGGCCTTTGTGCTTACTGCTGCTCAGAACCAGACCTTGGCCAGTGGTATCCAGAGTGGTGCCTTGGCTTTGTCTGTACAGTGCTGGGTGGCCTGGGCAAAAACCATACAAACATGTTAATACGAAAGTGTAGTTAATCGCAGTGCTTGGTCTGATTTAGTTTCAAACATAACTATGGACTGTGAGTCTACCTGAATCCCCAACAATGCAACCATCATCCTGAAGAAATGGGAGAGCCCACAAAATGGAAAAAAACAACCATACAATACTTCACATGAAGCCTGCTCAGATCCATAAGGCTTATCTGGACTAGCTCAACTGCTTTAAGACTCATGTTATTCCTGTATGAGTAAAGTAAACAGAGCTAGGAAACATTCCCAAGTATTGAAACTTGACCATCCACCCTGTGAAATTGTTATCGTGATCCCTGGCAGGTATTTTTCATTTAGGCCAGACTCTTCCATAGAATAAAAGAATGATTCTCAGGCAAAGTGCAGAGGCTAGCATGGGTAAGGGATCATTCTTAATAGGTGGTAGGTTAAAAGGACTCCAGCACTGTGGGTGCAGGGTGTTCTGTTCTAATTGACCTCAACGCTCAAGAGCAAATCTGCATACAACTAATTTGATAGGATGAGGTTGTCCTTAGAAATAATCACACATAGAATCTTGAACAATTTCACCCATAAAGAACTTCTGTAGATCACCTAATCAAATTTTGTTCAGAGTATGTACAGTTGCATCAGGTTCCTCAGCAATTTGTTTAGTCAACTTTTTAATATCTCCACAGATAGATATACACCTGTACTGTTAAATGAAAGAGGGACAGCGACTGAATTGGAATATTTAAACTTCATCACTCAGATGATGGAACTTCTAGTTCACTCTCTGGGTTGGAATGATTCAGCTTTTTTGCTTCAGGACAAATGCCCTACTTACTATGGGCACAAGCTAGGCAACACATTGCTTCCATGGCAGTTATCAGTCCCCAGTTGTCTTTCTTTAGCAGTGCAGACATAGTCAATATGGACACATTTGACCAGTATATTGCCCAACCTGGTCAGGTCTTCCAGACCTGAGGTACACAGAGCCCACTGTGATGTGTCTGCATCTGTGGCATTACAAAAACTGTAACCTCAATAAATCACCAGTGAATTAGTAATGTAGCTGTGTTTATTTATTCATTTTCAGTTGAATATAATAAAGACATTATACAAGGATCTAGGTGTTCTAATATTTAATTATACATTAAATATGACTAAATTACATCTCATCAGCATTTAAATCAGTTCCCAAAGCAGGCAAACACCTACTCCCTCTGTGTACCTCCTACCCACATTCAGCTTTTTCCAGAGTACAAATGTAGCTGTTGCAGAGTGAACTGTGAACAAAATCTAGGAAGTGCTGCAGTCAATGTTCAGCTGGGTGCATACTTTTCCTTTACAAGAAGTGGGAAACAGCTTGAACAATGCTGCCACACACATCACTGGCAACAAGAGTGCCATATTCTCTCAAGTGGAGTGATCTCTAACTATGTAAGGCTTTACTGGCCGTAATTAGTAGCTTAAATTTCACTAGGTTATCTAATGCATCAGATTTCCACAGATACCCCACTGTGTAAGAAGCTTCAAATCCTGAATAATTTCAATGTCTCTATGTAGAGGGTATTGTGCAGCCCTGTAGTGAAATTACCAAAGTAGGGCTAATAAAGGAATGATTCGCTTCTGAAATTAAAAGTCAGGAGATAAAAAACTGTACAAAATAAAAGGATTTTATGGAAATTAAACTTGTAAGGGATAGATGATATTTTAATGAGATCTCAGGTTTGGCTGTGGTTGAGTTCTCTGTCATTTGACTTTGTCGTATACATAATTCCAGTTTCAAAAGAAAAGCATCAGACTATTTAATAGTACATTTTCTTAAATATTAAATCACTTAGAGCCTTACCTAATGTGTACATTTTATATTTTAATTGTCTGACATTGTTTGTATCTGCTGCTGTCCTCAGCTACCTAATTAGAATTGGACTCTTCTCATATGTGTATTGTAAGAAGACAAGAGGCACTACAGAAAAGTTGCAAAAGGGAAAATTTCAAAAATATATTAGAGGAAATTTTCTCACAATGGAAGTAGTCAAATACTGAAACAACTTGCCAAGAAAAGCTGTGAATTTTCTCATTGTTATTCAAAACTCAATTCAGCATTCCCCTGAGGAGCCTGGTCTCCTAAGGCCTTGCTTTAGGAAGCGTGAAAGATCAAGTGGCCTCTAGAAGTCCATTCCAATCTACATTAGTTTATGATTCTGTGATTGATTTATTATTATGATGATTATGATTATTATGATTATGTTATATGGTTTATTATTTATATGATATATGCAGAAACTAATTATATTTGGAAAGCCATAAGTCAGTAGGAGAATATGATGAACCAGAAAAAAAAAAAAAGAAAACATAATTGTTACTTTTAAAAGTTTCCAAAAATTTCAAAATATGATAAGTCATATCTAGTCATGAGCACAGGACTCTTAGACTGGATCATTTGGCAAGATGGGATCATGGATGATATGAAAGGACATAAATCTAGGAGTAAAGAATGTACATCTCATACATGAAGAAAAGCTGTACTCTGGAATTCATTGACTCTGAAAAGGACTTGAAAAGTATTCTGAAAGCCTATATATGAGGTAAATAAAAAAGTAATAATGAAATGTCAGGCAAATTATTCTCAGATATGTAAGCAGTAAATTATCAAATGTGAGCAGAAAAGCAGAGATGTATTTATTAATGAGATATCAATGGAATATGGAATACTATTTTTAAGTAGGACTTCAGCAAATTGTAGAGAACTCCAAAAGGAATTATTAGAACAGGGAAACTGAAATTTTCAATCAGAGAAATACAGTTTTGTTGGAAATTTTAAAAAGAAATCTTTTTAATAATCTTCCTCAACAAAATCTTTTAATCAGTTTAGCATCTGAAAATTATTCTGCCTTAATGCTATCGTCTATCATATTGCAACTATCTGACTTTATATAGTCAAATGTTATAGAAATTCTTAAACACTTACACTCTTGTACACTTTTCTGCAAAGGAGTAAGGGCTAATTGAATACATGAAAATCTATCAAACTGCAGCAAAGACTTTTCTTTCATTATATGACACCACCGACATCTTAATCTTGACTTTTATCAGTGCTCTGTGCTTTGCCAAAGTTCCTTATGTTCTAAAATATGCAATCAATTTGAGCAAAACAAAACAAGTAAACATTTCTGTAAGGGAAGACAATATTTTTGGTGTGACAATAATTTCTTCTCAGTTTATAGAGACGACTAATATGGTCGCTTCTGATGCAAACTCTCAGATGCAGAATCATTGAGTGAAGCATCTTATAATGGGGGCAGCACCCATGAGAACAGAAATCAGGAGCAGCATGTTTCTGCAAACACCTTCGGCACTTAGCTTGCATTTGATTTTAGCTTTGCAGTAAGATGGCAGAGATCCAATGGTTTCATTAGTCAGGACTTTGAGACCTGAGCCCATATTTATTTTATTACCTGTTTTCTCCACCTTCAGTCAGCATGTCATAAGTACTTCATAAGCACTCCTGGCTTGTGGCAATCCATGAGACGCACATGACTGTCTCTATTTAACATCCATAATCCAATATCTGCCTGAACCTGAATTCATTAAACACGCACTTGCAGATAACCCTTGAGCCTTGTACTAATCTTACTGATGTTTAAATAACAACATGTGTCTACTTTTTTACCAGGTGCATGCAAAAAGTTTTCATTTCAGTCATCATCGCAGGTAAGGTGAAAGCAGCAGCTAAAGACTAGCCCATTCCCTAAGAGATTCCAACATAATTTTTCTTAATTTTCAAGAAATCATTGGAAATTCTCAATGTTTCATAAATACATTTTTATTTCAGTTATCATCATAAAACAAAATCATAATTACTCAAATCATTGTTGAGGTATTCTGAAATACCCTTTTAAGGCAAAACAGCCTAGGATTAAGGCATTTTGTTTTATTTCCAACTAGCACAAAACTCCCATAACTGATTTGGGTATTAAGTAAAAGAACACAAACAAATGGTAAAGCACTTTGACACATATCTATCCTTCCTCCTCCTCATCTCAACTTTATTTTTGCCATGTGCTTCACTCTGAGAAGGTGAGGGGCATCACAGGAGTACATGTGATGATTTCTGCTTCCTATACACAGCAGGTTTCTTGTTGCTCTGTTTGTAATGGGGTTTACTGCTTTATTTCTTTGTGTCTTTAACAGTGTGGGTCACTCATGGCCACAGTCTCTCAGGGGGTGTTCCTACCCCTTTTGGCTAGGAATGGCCCCCTAAAAGTGTGTATCTGGTCACATGTTCTCTGACTGAATGAAGTGTTGGCTCCCACTGGTCCGGTTGCCCCCACTGTTTTTTTTGTTTGCCTCAGACTGAGGTCTACATATACCAAGAAGCCGACAATCCACCTGCATATATATCATTCCATCTTTGCCTGAGGGTAGTAACTAAGGGTTTTGAAACAAACAGATATGGCAAACTAACATTCTGCAATTGCTATCAGAAAATAGTGACCAGCAACTTCGAGACAAGCCATAGCTCTCCTCAATCCTTGTCAGTGTTAGAAAGGCAGCAGGAGTTACTGCAGAGGGAAAAATGTGACAGGACGCATTTATTCAGGTGGCTTCAGTTCATTAGTCCTGTTTCCATGAAGCAATTTATTTAATTACTTCACACTGAAGTTGCAAATGTCTGCTAATCTTTAACAATCTTCCAAGCAATGTATTGAGTTATTATAATAATGGAAAGTCCTTGGAAAAATCTGAATACACTGTTAATTATTGAATCATTTCTTCATTGTCCAAGCTATGGATTCTTTAATTCTGCCATGGATATCTTTGAAACCAGTCAATTCTGTTAACATTTTCCTATCTGCAGTGCTGGCAACCATGGTATCTGTTAGCCAGATGCTGAGAAGTACTATCTAACCCAGGTGTAATATTTGCTTCTGACAAAGTCATAAGTGATTTATTTGTTAATTAAATGAAGTCAGACAAGTCCCGCATCATGCACTTCCCATAAACAAAAGTGTTCAGAATAGCGTCATTGACATGGAAGCCCAGAAGAATAAAAAAAACCTGTCTCAGTGTTCAGGGACATTTTATTTTGTTAGGTTTCAGGCTGTGGACTGTGTTATTTCCAAAATCTTGAGGAAGATATGTTCTCAGAAAGAATAATTTTGAAAGAAAACTGTGTCTTTATGTTGAGTGGGAAGAATGTAGCATACGGAATAAATGGTGCAAAAGACATGTAAGGTGGGAATCTCATTTTCTCTAATACATCTGTCAGAACCTCCGAAAGTGTTTCAACAAATCAGACCCAGTTCTGTACATGAAGAGAAAGCCTCTGATCAGCATTTTGAACAAACTGGAAGAATATATATTTCTCTCTAGAGAGGATAACTAAAAGCAGATTATGGGGACAAAGTCTTGGCTCTTGAAACCTGCTCTTTGGAAAGAGAATTTGGCTGCAATGTATTAGAGGTAAATCCAGTTATTAAATTCCACATGTGCTCTTGCTACTTACCTCAAACTCTTAGACCTGATGGTTGTTGCTGATGCTGCTCTTTGCTTAGGCTCTAATAGATCAGTGTTACGCCTATGTTGCCAGTAGTGTAAGGAGGGGCCTTCTAATCATGGAAGGAGTTGCTTATCCTTCTCAGAAGATAAAATACACAACCCCCCCCCTCTTCTACATTCTCTCCAACTTTACCTATCCAAAACCAAATAGCATTTAGAGATCATTTCTCATTTTAAAAGTGTTTTCTGAAAAAAAAAAAAAATGTTCAAACAGTAGTCCCAAATTCATAGCATTAGCTGTGTCCAGCTTGTCTAAAAGTCCATCTGGCCCATTGAGGTTAAATCCCATAAGGAAAGTAGGAAGTCTGTGTTGCATGGTGTGATGCTTGCAGACAATAGCATGAAGTGAGACTCTTCAGATTCCTTCTGGGAATATCAAATATCCTTCCATAATTGTATAATTTTTCCACTACAGATATTCAAACATATAATTTTCTTTCCACAAATACTCTCTAAAGTACTTTCAGACCTCTCTGTTCTATGAGTAATCAACATTTCTGAAGAGTCTCTAGCACTGTGAAAAGAGTTGAAATAAGGTTGCTACTATAATATATTATAATATATAGTATATTATTAACCTCCTTATGCAGGGAATAAGGACAACAGACTGGAATTGGAAGAGATCATATGGAATTGATCTCCTGTGGAATTAAGATGCTTTATTTAAACAAGTCATCTTGTTCACTGAAATTCCTATTTCACCTGACTTTGAATGTCTATAATGTAGTTATCTCAGCTGTGTAGAACACCATAACCTTCCAGTATAGTTATATGGAAAGAATAATTCATGCACCTTATTTACATGTCTACTTTAATGTGTCATGAATCACACTGAAGAAAACCCATTTATCCACATTGACTATATAAGGAGCCCAGCTGAGATGTAGACATGTATATATAACAGCAGAATTTCCATTAGGAAAGATGAATCCTACTTCTCCCTCCAAATTCAGTGAAAGGAATTACATGCAACCAGAAGGTGATTAATGTAGATATGCACCTGTCCTGTCTTTCTCAATTGCTTATAACAAGCATGTAGAATTATATATAAAATCATATGATTCAAGTTAGATGAGATGAAAGCCACTTATGCGGCTATTTTCCACTTCTGCTGTAACACACCTTCACCATATTCATGAATGTGATGATGTCTGATATATTGTCCATATGCTTCCATATCAGTTTGAAATCTTCGTCTTAAAGCACCAGCAGAAAGACAGTGAAAAATTGTAAATTGTTTTCTAGATAGGGACTAAATGGGTGTATCCACATTAGCTACTGATGCAGTGTAAACTGGGAAGGGCTAGAGTTTGACTTGGTTGTATGTATGTGACATGACTTCACACACAGACTTAAGACAAATTTGCATAGAAGAAGAATCCTCCCAGTACACTGAATTATGATGTAGAGACACCTCTAAATTGCAATAGATTTTCAGTTTTGGAAACTGTATGTGTGCCATCTTTTTCCTTTTTTCATAAGGCTACTATTGTAAAATGCAGAAATCCTGAGAATAAAAGCAGCTTCTTTCTCTCTCTTCCATCACAACAAGTAAGACCACAGAGACCAATTTCAGTTCTTGTTGACAGCTGTGAAATCTTACTGAATGCTCAGAGGTGTAACTATGGAAATAATTTGCCTTGTAGGATCATATTTTTAATTTTAAAACTTTTTTTTACACCTCTCACTGAAATTGCCATACCCTGGCTCCTGTTAGGCAGATGATACGCAACTTTTCTAACCTATCATTTCATATCAGTGGTAATGATGATTGATAAGAACACAGCACATCTTGCCTATTAGAACCAAATTGAATTTGCAAGGATGCTGGTGAGATTATATAGTAATGCATCCACGTGTGTGCACAGACATACATATATGTTTACAATTAACATATCTAATGCAAATCGATTAACATAAGGTTTCTGTGCAATTTAAATTAAACCTCAGGATGAGATACATTTTATGCAGAAGAAAACTTCATTACTCTTTTCTGCATGAGGCATGATAGACATGCTGGATACTTTTATACAAGGAACTGAAAAATATTCATAGTACAAGCTAGACAACTGACTTGTGATCTTTCACACCCCCTCGCTAGCCTGCTCTCTCACACCCATTTTGTTGGTGGAAATTAGCACTCTGCCAGAAAATGCCCAATGGATAATACATGACAGACCCCATTCCTGAAGGGCAATTGCACACAGTTACTCTTTTTTGTAAGGGCAGAGGAAGCAGCTTTGTGAACGCAAGTTCTGCCATCAACCATTTCACAGCTACAGAGCTGACTCTCCCCATGTTATTTATCAGTATGGATATACCCAGATGGATCCAGGCTGTGACACTTGGTAGCAGCAGCCAGAGGCAAGAGGAGTGAATTTGAAGTAGTTGTTTTGCCTACAAAGATCTCTCCTAACACAAGGCAGCAACCTTATTGTTCTATTAGAACAGACTCACTAACCCCCTTTCACTCTGTTTATCTGCAACTAGCAGTGACAAGGGATTAAGAGGCTCTAACTCAGTCATTGTTTTCACCTGGGGCTACTTACTGTGGAGACTTCTAGTCTTATGTTTTCTTTTCACAGAGGTGGAACTTTTTCTCCATACTAGTATCTCAAAGAATTCAGCCATGATAGCATGCAAAAAATCAAATAGAAGGATCATGTTCGCAGGCTCTTGTCCTGCTGGGAGACTTCAACCATCCCAACATTTGCTGGAAAAGTAATACAGCAAGCAGTAGACAATCCAGGAGGCTCCTGGAGTGCCTTGATGACAACTTCCTGAAGCAGGAAGTAGACACCCTTACCAAAGGGGAAGCAACACTCTATCTGGTGATTACCAATGTAAATGAGCTCATCAGGAATCTCAAGACAGGAGGCAACCTGGGTGGCAGTGACCATGCACTTGTAGAATTCACAGTACTAAGGTTCAGAACTCATTCAAAAAGCACAGTCAGGACCTTGAACTTCAGAAAAGCAAAATTCCAGCTCTTCGAGGAGTTTGCCAATAGGATATCCTGGGAAACAGTCCTCAGATATAAGGAAGTAGAACAGACCTGGCAGATTTTTAAAGGCACTCTTCATAGACTGCCAAGAGATCTTGATCCCCAGTTGTAAGAAATCGAGCAAGGAAGGGAAGAGACCAGCGTGGCTGAGCCATGACCTACTGGTCAAACTAAAATGCAAGAAGGAGCTTCACAGGCAGTGGAAGCAGGGACAAGTACCCCGGGAAGAATATAGGGATGCTGCCTGATTGTGTAGGGATGAGGTCAGGAGGGCCAAGGCACTGTTGGAGTTGAACTTGGCAAGGGATGTAAAGAATAACAAGGAGGGATTCTACAGGTATGTCAATGAAAAAAGGAAGATTAAAGAAAACATATCCCCCCTGAAGAGTAAAAATGGTGGGCTAGTAATAACAGAAGAGGAGAAGGCTGAGGTTCTCAACAATTTTTTTTCCTCAGTCTTCACTGACAACCTCACTCCCAACACCTCTCAGGTTGTACTGCAACATGTGGACCAGGGTGGTGAAGTCCCTCCCACTGTATGTGAATATCAGGTTCATGACCACCTGAGGAACCTGAACATATATAAGTCCATGGGACTTGATGAGATTCATCCCAGAGCCCAGAGTCCTGAAAGAATTGTCTGATGTAGTTGCCAAGCCACTTGCCATAATATTTGAAAAGTCATGGCAGTCAGGTGAAGTCCCTGGGGACTGGAAGAAGGGGCATATTACACCCATTTTTAGAAAGGGTAGAAAGGAGGACCCTGAAAACTATCGTCCTGTCATCCTCACCTCTGTGCCTGGGAAGATCATGGAGCAGATTCTCCTAGAGAGTCTAACAAGGCAAAAAGAGGTCAGTGGGGTGATGAAAGACAGCCAATATGGCTTCATCAAGGGCAAGTGCTGCCTGACGAATCTAGTGGCTTTCTATGATAAGGTGACTACCTCTGTGGACAATAGATGTCATTTATCTGGACTTCTGCAAGGCTTTTGACATGGTCCCTCACAACATCCTACTCACCAAGTTGGGGAGATATGGATTTGATGGGTGGACTGCTCAGTGGATAAAGAATTGGCTGGATGGTCGCATCCAGATGGTGGTGGTCAATGGCTCAATGTCCAGATGGAGAACAGTGACAACTGGTGTCCCTCAGGGGTCCGTACTGGGACCTGTACTGTTTAATATTTTTATCAGTGATATTGACAGCAGGATTGAGTGCATCATCAGCAAGTTTGCAGATGACACCAAGCTGAGTGGTGCTGTTGACAGGCTGAAGGGACAGGATGTCATCCAGAGGGACCTGGATAAGCTGGAGAGATGAGCCCAGGTGAACCTCATGAGGTTCAACAAGACTAAGTGCAGGGTCCTGCACCTGGGTCGGAACAACCCTCACTATCAATACAGGATGGGAGACAAGGTGCTGGAAAGCAGCTCTGAGGAAAAGGACTTTGGGGTGTTGGTGGATGAGAAGCTGGACATGAGCCAACAGTGTACACTTGCAGCCCAGAAGGCCAACTGTATTGTGGGCTGCATCAAGGCAAGTGTGGCCAGCAGATCGAGGGAGGTGATTCTGCCCCTCTACTCTGCTCTGATGAGACCACACCTGTAGTACTGTGTCCAGCTCTGGAGCCCTCAACACAGGAAAGACATGGACCTGAGGGAGTGGGTTCAGAGGAGGGCCACAAAGATGATCAGGAGTCTGGAACACCTCTCCTACGAGAACAGGCTGAGGGAGCCAGGGTTGTTCAGCCTCGAGAAGAGAAGGCTCCAGGGAGACCTACTAGAGGCTTTCCAGTACCTGAAGGGGGCCTACAGGAAGCTGGAGAGGGGCTGTTTACGAGGGCCTGTAGTGAAAGGATGAGGGGTAAGGGGTTTAAATTAGAGAAGAGTAGATTTAGATTGGATATCAGGAAGAAGTTCTTCACATTGAGGGTGGTAGAACAGTGGAATAGGCTACCCAGGAAGGTGGTTGAGGCCCCATCCCTGGAGATATTCAAGGTGAGGTTGGACAAGGCTCTGAGCAGCCTGTTCTAGTTGAGGGTATCCCTGCTCACTGCAAGGGGGCTGGACTAGATGACCTTCGCTGGTCCCTTCCATCCCTAGCCATTCTATGATTCTATGATTCCAGATCACGAAGCTCAGTATTTTTTGACAGCAATATCTTCTTACGTGTTGTTTTAAGTTCGTGTTTATATTCCTCGAGTGATTCTCCTGTCCTTGATCCATAGTAAGACTGGAGATATGTAGGAGTGCGGTGGAACAGATTTAAGAACAAAAATGTAATGAAGGGGTACTAGGATACACTGAGTCTAATGAACATTTACTCAAAAAATGCATAGGGCTTAAATATTTACTCTACTGAAAAAAAAACAAACAAACAAAAAAATAAAAAAAAACCAAACCCAACCAAACAAAAACCAAACAAAACAAACAAACAAAACAAACTAAAAACACACACACACAAAACAAACATTTACAAGGATAAAGATTAAAAAGTAACATTTGTAAACTGCTGAAGTAGCTACAGGATATTATCACCTTAACCTCATTTTCTGCAATTCCATAAGCTCTGTTGCTAAGTAATTAACAGAGACAAAGAAAAAAAAGTGAGAAAAAGAGAATTCTATTTCTAAATTGAATTTAAGCAGCACTTATATGGATATTAGATGGCAACAGATCCAGTTATAACCGTTATTCTCATATAATGCAACTCTCTCCCTCTGAAGGGAGCACCATGAAACTGTTTTTTAAAGAATCTGGGTCCAAATGGCTTTATCTTGCAAAGAACATGTCCATTTGTGCGGGAGTTTGGCTAATATGCACATTGTTCTGAAGGAGAAAATTAGTTCAGGGTGACATAGCATTTAGATTTGATCCCGAGTTAGGCCTGAGAACTCCTGAGTACCAACTTTTCTGCTCAGGTGAATAGAGCACCTTCTTTCAGCATTGCATTTGGATCCACCTCACTGCTTTGTCTAAAGCTACAAGACAATTCAGGGATAAACACAGGGATGAAATTCAGTCTCTCCTTTCTTATTAGGATTTCTGAGCAGTTTCTTTTAACAAGCTGCTTTAATTTGTAAGCAGAGACAAAATAGAAGCAACAGCTAGTCTTCATGGTTGTCTGCATTCAGAGATCTAACAAATAGTCATCCTGATAGCAAAACTGTCATTTAATATTTCAAAGGAATAAGATCTACTCTTCAGTATACAGAAGATATTTCGATTTCAACTTTGTTCAAGCCCTGTATTGAAAGGCACTCATCCATCCTATTGTAAAATTGAATAAGTATTATTATTGTAGTGAAACTGTGGGATCTTTAATTTCATCAGGATTATTAGATTGCAGATACCTGACTACTTAATGACCTTGTATTTACTGAGAAAAAAAAAAAGCTGCTGCTGAAATGACAGAGATGTAATGACATGAATTCACTGTAGGTAACAAAGCTGTGAAAGTGCTTACCCGATAATGTGTGACTCAGATTTGACGGTTTTTTGACATTCCACAGTACCATTTATAAAATATCACTGAAATAAATATCACTAGTTAATCGCAAGTGATGTAAAGTTTCTGGTGGGGAGGGAGGGTTGGGGAATTACCTTTCTCTATATGTTTTGCTTCAACATTGCGCAGGAAATAAGGAACAAAATAGATATCATTTAAATTGCACTGCTCTATCCTGTTCAACAGAAATGGAGAGATAGCAGACAATGCTACAGCATAATGGTAAAAAAGAAGAGGAAGATTGGAATTGAATTTGTATTCAGAGTACCTTCCTCCTCCACTCTGCCCTCTACACCATTAAGTAGTTTAAACTAGTAGCATTTTAAGAATCAGTTACATCAATTTATGTTATATATCAAATATTTTTACATTTTGTCTTTTTTCAGGACCAGGCACACTCCAAAATTTTGACTGTGATGATCCACAGATATTCAAAAAATGTCTTTATATCCAACAAAACCTGTACAAAACAAATATAGAGAACCAGATCGACATGTGTCACTGATCAGTCTCCTATTCTCCTATGAGAATAAAAGTTCTATATTAATTTATACTTGTATGAATCTTCTTCTCGCAGGACAAAGTACATTAAAAATTCAGTGCCATAATGCTCCTTAAGTTCTAGACAAACATCCTTAAACACCATGAGTGATGGGAAACAGAGATATTTCAGAAGATTCTCAGGGGCACCATAGTAGTCTGTGGGTAACCAGGGACAGAATTCAGACCTTCTCATATTATATTTTGTTTGAAAGACCATCCATTTATGCTCATTTTTACTGCCCTGATCATCTGTTTTGCACCTCCCTTCAGAAGAAGTTGAAAAAAAAAGAGTAAAGTCTAAGGCATGAACTTTGCAGCCCTGTTGCCTCATCTGTAAATCATACCTGAATATCAACAGTTAAATAAGCCTGATCCAGACAACTGGTTATAACTCCCATTAGTCCCAATATAACTCTTTCACAGAGAAATATGAAAGCTCTGAAAGTTTGAATAGATTAAAAATTCCAATTATCTACTTCAGAAACTTTTAGAAAGAGGAATGTACTGATTCATTAAGTATGGTTCAAGCATCTATCTACTGACTATAGCAATAGTCCAGGAAAGAAATCTATCTAGCATTTCCAGCTAAAGACAGTCAATTGTACAAACAATACTTTTATCCCAGATATGTGTGAAAAGAAGCAGTTACTTATATTTTGTTATGAGAGAAGGAGTGAAGGAACAAAGACAAGACATGAGAACCCAATAAGGGAATACAGGAAACATGGTAGGTGTAAGCAATATTATTATGCAAAGTTCAGGTTTTATGCCTGTTGTTGAGAAAATAAACTAAACCTCGGTAAAGAACGGGGCAGATGTTTAGGAATCACACAGTAGAGTTTTTTTGAGTATGAAATTCACAAATTTGACCCTATCAGAAATTATCAAAGGTACTAATCTAGATGCTGCAAGATGCAAATACATTTTTCCAAGGAAAATTTATTGAAGTGAGTCACTGCAACCTGCTTCATCTGTGGGCAAATGTTGATTTTTTTAATGGGAACCACTTCAGATGGAAAAAGAAGGGTTTTGTAGACTGTGAAATATATGAGTAATATCCTGCAGAGGTAATCTAAAATACTAAATATGTTTTATTTGTGTCATGTGGTGTGTTTTAATTAACAAATATTTTTTGTCCACTGTAGTAACTTATGTCCAGTGTAAGTAATTAGAGTAGGTTCTGTTATACAACTGGTGCAGAAACATTTGTTTAGCTCCTGTTTTGCTGTCTGTATGCTTTGAGTTTACGATTTTTCAACATTTTAGGTGTAACTTGTTGAAAACATATTTAAGTCCATGTTTTATTGTCTCAGAGAAAGATTGTCAGTATTCATTTGAAACCATATTTGAAAACATTTTTAAGCATCACTGTTCTTGATAGTGTGGGAAATATTTGTAGATGTGAATTCTGGCCCTGCCTGCTGTCTGTTGATAAGACAGATACCATATATACATTGTCACAATGCCAGTATTTGCCACAAGCAAACCAAAGCTCATCCTCTGGCTCTTAGGATTGTAATGTGAAGTGCAGAGCAGAGATAATAGTGGAAGGCATTGTACAAAGTGTTAAGGTCATGGAGTTTGAATAAATATTAACTCAGGCCCACTGGAATTTCATTTAATGTTTTTCTAATCTCTTTCTTTTGGGATTTCAGATGTTCACACGCGTGAATTATGAAATGTCAACTGAAAATAGAGCTTACATTCTTATACATTACAGGTACAGAATGACAAATGAACTGGAAATGTAAGTGAAGGATTAAAAGATACAAATTTCCAGGTTTTATCAATTTATTGTGAGGCATCACACTAAATATTATAACTTTGCTGGTACCAGAGATACTCTGAAAAACTTTGCCTTCCTTTCCCAAGTCCCCTTTTCAGCTGAAGGTCAGGTAGAAAAGTGTGGCCTTTAGCTTCCTACTGTTTTTAAATAAAGTGGAAATGGCATCTGCCCTAAATCTGAAGTACGCTCCAAAAGATGTTCTTAACAAAGTAAAGGGACCAGTCTGGCTTCTTTTTCCTTTAACCTAAAGAAAGAATATGGTGTTTAAACAAAGTGTTGCAAGGCGAAGTTGACAGACTTCTAGAAATAAGAAACAAAAACTCAGAAGCAAATGAGGGTATGAGCATGACTTTGAAATTGTTTTTTGTCCACTGAGATTTGATTTAAGGAACTTTTTCCTACACTTTACCTTACACTTGTCATCACAGAAAAGTCTGGAACAAGGTGGAGAGAGATAAGAGACAGTATTGTGCTTAGGCTTTTTGAGGCCAGGGCTGTGGCTGGACACATTCCCACTCCCCACTAATACGTTCCCAGGCTAGGTGATCATCCCACTTATAACTATCTGGCCCATGAGAGGAAAAGTCTGGAAGATATGGATACAGACATCTATGGGGAATTTTAGTGAAACCATTCTTTGTTTTTCAGCCCCACTGATGAGTAGCAGCAGATGGGATTCCAGGATGTTTGTGTTTTTACCATGGACTCAAAAAAGCACAGACACGCAAACATATAACATCATGAACAGGTTTCCCAGGGAGGTGGTGGAGGCCCCATCCCTGGAGACATTCAAGCTCAGGTTTGGTGAGGCTCTGAGCAACCTGATGTAGTTGAGAATGTCCTTGCTTACAGCAGGGGGGTTGGGCTAGATGACCTTTAGATGTCCCGTCCAACCCGAGGCATTCTATGATTCTATGAAACAAATGGATATGTATGGGGAATGAAATCTAGCCCAGTGAAAAGTTCAGTGAACAAATCAGAGCACTATAATGACATGCTAGTTTCAGGGATGCGAGTTACTCTAAGAAACTGAGGTTTACAGTGAAAAGAATCAAGTAACAACGATAATTCCTTAAAAAAAAAAGTAGTGAACCCTCAAGAATATTACCTGTCCTGAAAAAATACTAGTATTTTTAAAAGAAAGAGAAGATAACTTTGTTTTTCCACAGCTAGCTAAGGAAATACTCAAAAACAATAGAAAAAGGTTCAAATGGGAAGAAAGTCAATGACCACATAATCTCATTTACTCCTGCATCACTGCTCATGTAGAGAGTCCGTTGAGAGCCACAAGGAGCACATACTGGCAAGAGTAGTTTCAGTCTGAGATTGTTTCTTTCTCTCCGTTCTCTTAAAAAAGCACTGCTTAGGAATAGAAAGTGCTGTGGCCTTGGCCCTCAACCAGATTAAAATCCTTCCTCTTTCCAGGAAAAATAAGACTCTGAAGTAACAACCTGAACATTGTAAGTAACCTTCTACAGGTCAAATTTCCACCCAGTGTACTGCAGCATAGGGCAGGTAGTGAGTAGTTCCAGAAGACATTCTAGCAGTTCGACAGGTTTGTTTTTTTTTTTTTCAGAAGGAGACAAGGAGACCCTCTGCATTAGATGGGAGCCATGATAAATACATATGCAACTGCAGGAAGGGTGGTAGTCGGGAAGGAAGAAAGCTTCCTCCTGAGTACATGACATTGAATTTTCTGTTTCTGGTGTACCTTTCAGTTGCCAGTTCTGACACAAATAATCCCTCTTTCCCTGGCTGCTTGAAGCTGATCTTTTCCTCCTTAGTCTCCAGGTTATTCAGACCTTTACATCATACATATCCGTCTGTCCACAGCAGAGGTAGAGGTGAGTATCATAACTCACAAAGGATGGGCTTCGGAGACTACCTTTTCTGGGCTGCTTCGTATTTTTCTTTGTAACCCTTCCCTCTGCTACCCCACATCTCTTGTGATTATGTAATGCAGAAAATTTGCTAGTTTTTTACTTGCTCTGAAAGAGACGGCTCTTAAATTTCCCCCAGCTAACCTTCCCTCTATGTCACTGTAAAGGCTGAGAGCAGATACTGGCATGGACACTAGTGCTGGGACCTGAAACACTCTTGCTCGCTATATGAAAGAATTCTTATGTTCTACCATAAATACATTACCTAACGCAGAACTTAGTCCATAATGCTATATAGAGCAACTCCAGTGTGAGAAATTCCACTGGAATTAATAAAAGGTAGCTTGGCAGCAAATTACAAAATCTGAACATTGTGAGAAGAACTAATGAATATACTATTGAGAAGAAAAGATTACACTTTTTAAATCTCCAAATTTGTTTAATAGGAGTTTTGTATTTATTTGTTTCTGGGGGCTGGCAAAATAAAGTACTATTTCACAGACCTCTCTGTCTCTGACATTAAGAGGACTAGAACTCAAACATCTGCTGTGATGGAGGAGACATTTCTCTGCAGTTTTTGTCTTCCAAGTATATGCAAACTGAGGCAAGAGGCTTGCTCCAAAGTCTAAACGGGGAGAATATTTAAAGGCGAGTTTTTGCATGCAATTTCACATATAACTTTAGTTTCTACCAGGAAGTATAGTTGAAGTGTAGATAACACTGTCCAGAACCTGGCAGTCACTGCCAAAAGCCTTCTGTTTTGCAAATATGTGAAATTACAGTTTTACACTGCAGATCACGGGTTATTTTGGGGGGGGGGGGGGGGGGAAGATTGAACTGGTGATAAGAAACTATTCACTTTATGTGCAAATCCATACATATGTGATCTCTTCTCCCTTCTGACCATATTTCAGATGGCAAGATGAAATAATGATATGCCCTTTGGAACCTTTCTTCGCTCAAGTACATATAATCATTACTGTCAGCCCATCAAGCTCCAGGTGAAAATAGGTTCTATATAAACTCTTTTAAGTCACAGTTGATTAGATCCTTTTCTGTATGAGTATGACATGATTTATTATTTCTTATCATTGCTTCTGTGGCAGACTTTCCCAGAATAACTTCTGTACCGTAACTGACAAACAAAATTTGACTATACTGCAGTGAATGTAACACTGAAAAGTATCCTGCCAAATATAGTAAATGGACACTATACACACTTAATTGAGCAGAAGCTTTATTTTGTGTAACATCAAGCAAAAACATGTAACATTTGCCAGGCAGGAAAAGATAAGAAGAAAATAGTATCCAGGGTGGAGGTGGCAGAAAATCTATGTGAAGATAAAGGAATGTGACAGCAGAAAGGAGCATAACCATTGATAAATAAGGAGACATACTTATAAATTTCAGTATCTGAATGGTGGAAACTGTAACTGAAAGAAAGAATTAATTATGAAAAATAAAACTAATAATAAATTTGTGGCTGAAACATAAATGTTTATTTAAGTATGTCAATAATAACAAAGATCACAAGTTTTATGTGCCCTTCCTGGCAGTAGCTGTCTTCAGAAAATGAGTACTATGACAGATTTTGCCTATCTCAATTGCTTTCTTTTCCTCTCCTCCCAACATATATAGACATAGAGAGGTAAAAACACTCTTATAATGCATGACTGAGACACTCTTTTTGAGCAGGCAACATCTTTATAGCTTCTCTTTTAAAGAGTAAAATGACAAAAATGAGTGTATTTTCATTCCTTTGTCTCCTTCAGAGGCCTGTTCAGAATTAAAATAGTCTGGGTTTTTCTATCAACACAAAAGTCAAAGGCAGATTCTGCTGGCATGTGATCAAACACTGCTTCTTCTCATTGCCACACAGGGAGACGTTGTTCATTAGAGATTCTAAAAGTTCTTCCTGTTTGTATTAATTTGTCAAAATTTCAATGAAATGCTATTTAAAATCCATAACACAACTTCCAGTTAGTGCAGGGAATAAAACAATGAAGATGTAGATTCAGTGCTCTTCCCTGAGCCACATACAGTGTGTGAAGTTCAAGGTTTCAAAAAAGCTCTCACAAGTTATGCACAATTCTTGCCCTTGGAATTGCCTTGCATTCATCAGTATTTCTCCATGACAGTGTAACAGACAAGGCTGTGCCTCATTCCTTTGCACTGGTAAGCTTCTGCATTTGATAGGCTCCTTCAAAAACTCAGCACAACACCACCCTTGTATATGGTGGCCTGTTCACACCACCAAGAGCTTGTCATCTGGACCAAGTTGGAATTCTATAGTGCCCTTCTTCTCTGGAAGGATTGCACATGCAGGCACGAATATACACAGAAGATTTGAAAATAATAGCTGCCAGGATGACCCAGCAGAATTAGAAATGTGCCTGAAATCAATTCCCCATGCTTATTACTGTTAGGCACTCTTGTCTTGGAAAACTCAAATTTCAGAATCCCCTTTGAAGAGAGTTCATGGCTGAGTCTGTAATAGTACATGACATGTCTCCTCATGGATGTTGAATAACTCATCACCAACCAGAGAGCAATCAGTCTTTCAACCATGAGAATCTGACTGATGAGTCTGGAAAGAACAGCCAAGAGACTTTATTTTAGTCTGTCAATAAGCCATTCCACTATTCATAAGCCAAATCTTTCTGAGGCATTTTATGGGACAAGGAAACAAAAGGAAGATTGGGTACAAAGAACAGAGTATCTGGGAGCAGTGAGGGCCAGCTGGTCCTGAAGGGACAGAGGGGCCAGGTGTCAAACACAATATCATGTCCAACAGGGCAGGATGGGAGTGGCATTTGGGTTCATCCTGGAGCCTGGATCATCAGCTAAGTCCATAGTCATCTTGCAGGTCTCAGGGCAAGAGATCAAGTCAAGCCAGAAGGTCAGGCTCAGGATCAGGTGACAGTAACTAAGGTCAGACACAGCTCAACAGTAACAAAATAAATCCAGGGTCACAAGGCAGGTCTGAGCTGGAGATGGAAAGTCTATAGTCTGTAGATCAGAATCAGGGACTGCACCAGAGGGTGCATGCCCAGGAACGGGTATGGCTGTAAGGCAACTCAAGCTTTATCTCAAACAGTGGGCAAGGGCTAGAGTCTCAGTTTAAAAGCAGCTCATGTGGGAGGAGGATCAGCCCATGCTAAGGCCTAAAGCTTTCTATATACAACAATGTCACATCCAAAGCTACCTGCTGTGCTTTCTCTAGTCGTGCTTGAGCTGAAGCAGCTAAATGCTGGGAGGGCGGATGCACTCAGGGCTCTGAAGAAGAAGAAACTGACTGTCTCTGGACCAGAAGCAACAAGCTGCAGGACACTTTCCCATGCATGGGTCTACATATGAACATACCATCTGTTTCTGCCTTCTCAGAGACACAAGTTCCTGCTCTTGCTGTTCCCAGCAGTCTCCTTTGAAGACAAGACAATGGGTTCAATAGTACTTATTTTAAGCAATAATTTTACCCCCCTCTTCTGGGCTCTCTAACAGCTTCTCCAGAAGAAGTTTCACTTCCTCAGCCTCTTTCCCACCTCAGCAACAGCACAGACTTACAAAAAGCTGAGCTCAAATTCTGTCATTTCTCTCCATGCATGGAAAGTCATCTGCCAGTAAAATACTGGGTAGCAAGAGGGGAATTCACTGAGCAAGCCTAGATTCTCAGATAGCTTGGTCTGGTCTCAAGGCATATGGCTAGTTAGGCATGATGGAAATCTTATAACCATACTTTGGCAAAACTCTCCTACATGTAAACTACTCAGTCCACAGGAGAATACAGAACAGGCTGTTGTGTGCATCCAGGTATATACTTATACCTGAAGAGTAACACTCATGCAGCAGATATATCTAGTAGTCCTTGAGGTTTAGAGATAGACAAGAGTGAAGTTTGAAAATGTGGAAAAACACATGGCCCTTCCAGATCTGTTCTTCCAGGATTGGCACCTTTTGATGCAACATCTTCACTGGCATTCTGACACTTGAAAGCTTAAAATATCCATCACAGCATTTCGTAACTATATAGAAAACAAAGTGACCAGGGACCATATATCAACAATGATGGATTAAAGCAGGTAATGGTCTTGTATAGGACATTAATGACACAAAACTGTAAGGAGTGTCTGAAACAACAATGGCTGTGCTGCCGTTCAGTAAGATCTGGACAGGTTAGAGAGTTGGTCAGAGAAACAGTAGGAAATTCAACAAGTGTAGGGTACAGTACTTAGGGAGGAATAACCCCCTGTATCAGTACAGGTTAGGGGCTGACCTGCTAGAAAGCAGATCTGTGGAAAAAGTCCTGGGAGTCCCGGTGGACAGCATAATGACTGTGAACCAGCAACATGTCCTTGTGGTCAAAAAGGCCAATGGCATGAAGCAGAGTATAGTAAGCAGGTTGAGGGAAGTTGTCCTCCCACTCCACTCTGCCCTGGTGAAGTCACATCTAGAGTATTTTAACTTCATCCAGTTCTGAGCTCCCTCATTCAAAGACAGGGAACTGAATAAGAGGGTAGAGCAAAGGGGTAGGAAGATGATTAGGAGACTAGAGCTTCTCTCTCATGAAGAAAGGCTGAGGGAGTTGGGTCTTTATAGTCTTGAGAATAAAAGACTGAGGGGGGATCTTATCCATGCTTATAAATACTTAAAATGTGTGTGTCAGGAGGATGGAGCCAGTCTTTTTTACAGTGGTGTCTAGTGAAAGGACAAGAGTTAATGGGCACAAACTTGAACATAGGAAGTTCCACCTAAACATGAGGAGGAATTTCTTTCCTTTGAGGGTGATGGAGCACTGGAACAGGCTGCCCAAAGTGGTGGTGTGTCTTGGCTTGAGTGAGAACAGAAGTAATCCTGTTCAGTGATTTCACTTTTCGGCTCAGTTCTTCTAATTAAGTGCACTGTCTGAAGTTAGCAGCCTGTTTTCACAGACAGCGTCTTCTTCTTGCAGTGATAAAACCCCATGTTTAGTTACTACCAAGGACTGGCGTACAAACCAAGGCCACTGCTGGATCTTGTGTACCATGTTGGGGGGTGCAGAAAGTAAAAGGCCGCACCTGCATGGGGGATCGGACAGGACAGTTGACCCCAAACTGACCAACAAGGGATTCCATCCCATATACGTCATATTCAATACAAAGCTAAGGATCACGAGGGTCTTGCTTGTCTTGGCTCTTTGGCTTCTGGCTTCTTCCTCTCTTCTTCAACAGCCAGCACCTGAGGAGGACTCTGTCCATTCTGCATTTGATCTCAGTCTGTGCTTTCCTGAACTCGGTACTAGAATCCAGCTCCTGAACACAGCTCCTGTCTACTGCGGGGCCCAGTCTGGGAGTCCCCTAGTGCCAGCTCCACAGCATCAGGGGTGATGGTGATGTAATTGTCATCATGGGGTTGGGTTCAGTACTGGTTTTGTATATATTTGTATATATTCCAGTTTATGTCACTGTTAATACAGGGAGCAGAGAGATGCAGCAACACACAAATTCAGCAAGAGCAGGCAAAAGAAGCCACTTTATTAATTTATAACCCCTTTTTATATACCCTAGCCCCATAGGGCAATTGTTCAGTGATTACGCATCTCCTAGGGTGATTGGCTAAAGTCCTACAACACCTATTTCAAAATTTTTCCAATGTACCATAGACAGAACATAGCAAAACAGCACGTGTTAGTCTAGCTTACAAAAAACATCCTACTGTTTTTCATAGCATGCATGAAAAAGGCAGGATTCTCACCAAATAACGTGAGAACCTGAGGAAATCCCTCTGCTAGCAGCTTTTCAGCATCCACAGTTTTAATTATTATTATTATTATTTTTGTTTCCATTAAAGCTGTTCTAGTTTCCTTCTCTAATTGCTCAGTCTCTTTCCCTTATTCCTTTTCTCTTCCCCTGCAGGAAGGGAGAGGGGTTAACAGAGAGCGTCTTTTATAGCTTTAAGGAGCTGCTCTGACCCTAAACCTTGACATGGTGTACTCTTCTTTTCCGGTGGAGTCTCATTCTCTGGAGACATTCAAAACCCACCTGTACATGTTCCTCTGTGACCTTCTCTAGGTGAACTTGCCTTGGCATGGGGATTGGACTAGTTGATTTCCAGAGATACCTTCCAACCCCTACCATTCTGTGATTCTGTGATTCTGTGATTGTAGAGTTTCATGTGATTGTGATGCAGACACCTTCTGCACAGCATTTTTGCTAGAAATGTCCATTTAGATTTGCAACATATCTTAGGCACGATTAGTGAGTGTCCCAGAGTGTGGGCAGCCTGGAAATATCATAGAATCATTTTGGTTGGAAAACACCACTAATATCATCAAGTTAACCATTAACCTAACATTGCCAGGTCACCACTGAACCACATCCCTCAACACCACATCTACATGTCTTTTAAATACCTCCAGGGATGATAACTTCACAACTTCCCTGGGCAGACTGTTCCAATGCTTGACCACCCTTTTGGGGAAGAAATTTTCCCTAATATCCAACCTAAGCCTCCCCTAGTGCAATTTGAGACTATTTCCTGTTCTCCTATCACCTGTTACTTTGGAGAAGAGACCAATTCCCAGCCTCTTATGAGTTTCTTTAGGCAGTTGTAGAGAATGAGAAGGTCTCCCCTGAGCCTTCTTTTCTTTGGGCTAAACCAGGTCCCTCAGCTTCTCCTCATAAGACTTGTTCTCTAGACCCTTCACCAGTGCTGTTGCCTTTCTTTGGACAAGCTCCAGCACCTCAATGTCCTGCTTGTAGTGAGGCACCCAAACCTGAACATAGTATTCAAGGTGAAGCCTCACCAGTATTGAGAACAGTGGGACAATCACTTCCCTGGTCCTGCTGGACACACGATTTTTGACATAAGACAGGATTATGTTGGCCTTCTTGGCCTCCTGGGCACACTGCTGGCTCATGTTCAGCCAGCTATTGACCAACACTCCTGGGTCCTTTTCCAAGGGGCAGCTTATTCCTGCCCAAGACTGTAGTGTTGCATGGTGTTGTTGTGGCCCAAGTGCAGCACCCAGCACTTGGCCTTGTTGAAACTCATGCCATTGGTCTTGGTCAATTGATCCAGCCTGTACAGATCCCTTTGTAGAACCTCCCTACCCCCAAGCAGATCAACACTCCTGCCTAACTTGGTGTCATCTGCAAACTTACTGAGGGTGCCCTCAATCTGCTTGTCCAGCACATTGACAAAGTTATTTAACAAAACTGTCCCCAGTATTGAGACCTGGGGAACACCACTTGTGACCAGCCGCCAACTGGATTTAACTCCATTCCTCACAACTCTCTGGGCCCAGCTATTCAGACAGTTTATAAGATGGTGAATCATACGCCCATCCAATTCATAAGCAGCCAGATTCACCAGGAGAACACTGTGGGAAACAGACTCAAAAGTTTTACAGAAGTCCAGGTAAACAACATCTACAGATTTTCCCTCATTCATTAAGTGAGTCACCTTGTCATAGAAGATCATGTTTGTCAAGCAGGACCTGCCTTCCATAAACCCATGCTGACTGGGCCTGATCACCTGGTTGTCCTGTATGTGCCATGTGATGGCACACAAGATGATCTGCTCCATAACCTTCCCTGGCACTGAGGTCAGACTGATAGGTCTGTACTTCCCCAGATCCTTCTTCTGGACCTTCTGGTAGATGTGTGTCACATTTGCTAGCCTCCAGTCAACTGGAACCTCCCTGGTTAGCCAGGACTGCTGATAAATGATGGAAAGTAGCTTGGTGAGCATGTCTCCCATTCTATCATAGAAGGCCACTAGATTGCTCAGGTAGGATTTGCCCTTGCTCATGCCATGATGGCTGTCTTGAATCACCTCCCTGTTGTCCATGTACCTTAGTATAGCTTCTAGGAGGATCTGTTCCATGATATTTTCAGACACAGAGGTGATGCTGAGAAGTTGGTAGTTCCTGGGGTCCTCCTTTCTACCATTTTGAAAAATAAGCACAATGTTTCTCTTTTTCCAGTCACCAGGGATTTCACATGACTGCCAGTACTTTTCAAATATAATGGAAAGTGACTTGGCAGCTACATCAGCCAATTCCTTTAGGTCTCTGTGATGTATCTCATCAGGTCCCATCTACTGATGTATGTTCATGTCCCTCAGGTGGTCATGAATGTGATCTTCTCTTACAGTGGGAAGGACTTTGCCCCCCTGGTTTCTGTCTTGTGGTCCATCAACTTGGGAGATGTCAAGGCAGTGGCTGCCAGTGAAGACTGAGTCAATAACTGAACTGAGTTGTTTTGTATCTCAGCCTCTCCTCCTCTGTTGTTACCAGCATGACAGTCTTGCTCATTGAGGGGGTAAACTTTCTTTGACTTTCCTTTTCTGGCTGATATACCTGTAGATGCCCTTCTTATTATTCTTTGCATCCTTTGTCAAGTTCAGCTCCAGCTGTGCCTTGGCCTTTCTTACCTCATCCATATACAACTGGGCAGTGTCCCTGTACTCTTCCAGAGATACCTGTCCCTGCTTCCACTGCCTGTGCAGTTCCTTCTTGACCTTTAATTTGACCAGCAGGTCTCAACTCAGTCATGCCAGTCTCTTGACTTCCTTTTCTGATTTCTTACACTTGGGGATCAAGAGCTTTTGCACCATATGAAAAGCATCCTTAAAGATCTACCATCTCTGTTGCTGTTCTGCTCCGTTGTACCTGAGGGTAGTTTCCCAGTGAATGATCACAGCAGCCCAGGATGCCTCCAATCTTGATAACACTGAATATCTTGCTTGCATTGGTGACCATCAGGTCCAGTATCACATCCTTTCTGATAGGGCTGTCTATTACCTGGCTTAAGAATTTATCCTCCATGCATTCCAGGAATTTCCTGGATTGCCTACAGCTTGCTGTACTACTTATCTAGCAAGTAGCTGAAGTCTCCAGCAGGATGGGAGGCTGCAAGTGCGAAGGCTCCTGTAGCTGCAGTGAGAAGGCTTTGTCAATAGGTTCCCCTTGATCAGGCAGCCTCTAGTAGACACAAGCCACAAGATTCCTTTTGTTGCCTTGGTCTCTTATTCTTACCCATAATCTTTCAACCTGGTCATGGCTATTCTTCAGGAACAGCTCTTCATACTATCCATTTCTTGATGTAGATGGCAATGCCTCCACCCCTCCTTCCTGATCTGTTCCTTCTGAAGATCCTATAGCCATCTATAGACACATCTTTGTAGTCTTCCTCAGTGGTCTGCTTCTTCTTCCATAGGCCATAGATTTTCTTTTTCTTCCTGAGTTCCAGACAAACCTCTATGTTCAGCCAGGCCAGTCTTCAGGAGCTGTTGAGGGTTGTTTAACCTGGAGAAAAGGAGGGTCAGGGGAGACATCACTCTGTATACCTACCTGAAAGAAGGCTGTAGAGGGGGAGGTTAGTATGTTCAACCAAGTAACAAGTGATAGGATAAGAGGAAATGGCCTCAAGTTGTGCCAAGGGAAGTTTAGGTCGGATATTAGGAAGACTTTCTTTAATGATCAAATTATCAGGCACTAGAATGGCTTGCCCAGGGCAGTGGTTGAGTCTCCATTCCTGGAGGTATTTAAGAGTCATGTAGATGTAATGCTGAAAGATATGGCTTAGTTGAGAACTTGTCAGTGTTAATGATTGTACTCAGTCATCTTCAAGGCCTTTTTCAATCTAGGCACTTCTCTGTGGTTCACTGTGATTCTTCCCCACCAGTTCATCTTTTGTCACACCAGGATGGGCTGCTCCTGTGCCTTAAAAATTTCTCTCATGAAGAATGTCCAGTCTTTTGTACTTCTTTGCCCTTCAGGACTGACTCCCAAAGGACTTTGCCAAGTAGTGTCCTAAATAGTTCTAATTCTGCCCTCCAGAAGCCCAAGGTGGCAGTTCTACTGACCCAAATCCTTACTCCACAAAGAATTTAAAACTCTACCATTTCATAAATGCTATGCCCAAGATGGCCTACAACCATCACATTACCCATAAGTCCTTCTCTGTTCACAATCAACAGGTCTATCAGGGTACCTTCCCTTGTTGGTTCATTAACCAGATATGCCTGGAAATTATCTTCCACACACTGCAGGAACCTCCTAGCCCATTTCACCTCTTCTGTATTGTATTTCCAACAAACATCTGCTAAGCTGAAGTCCCCCACAAGAATAAGTGGTAGAGATTGTGAGACTTCTCCCAGATGCTTATAGTATATTCATTCTGCTTCTTGATCCTGGCTGGGCAGTCTATAAAGGAGTCTCACCATGATATCTGCCTTGTTGGCCTTCCTTCTTATTCTTACCCATAAATACTCAACCATACATCATCACCATCATCACCATTAAGATCAATATAATTTAAAAAGTCCCTAACATCCAGGGCCACTCCACCACCTCTCCTTCCTGGCCTATATCTCCTCAAGAGTTTATAGCCACCCAATGCAGCACGCCTAATGTGCAAAACATCCTACCATGTTTCCTTGATGGAAATTATAACATAGTTTTCCTGCTGTACAATAGCTTCCAGCATTGATGACATATGGATATTGTGAAGCTGTAGTGCTGGTGGAATCTGACCTTGAAATAGTCCTGAGTCTTTTAAATCTGTGAGTGGCTTTGTGGTTCAAAGTCAGTGGATTTTTTCAATTAACTTCAGAAGAAAGAGGGTCTGGGGTTTTCCACTTTCATAGTGAGTATTCTTCACTTGAAAGTGCAGTCACTATTTCCAATGTGAAGTGCCCAGAGCTGGGGAGTAAATTCCTATCACTCTCAGTAATTACCTTCTTGTCAGAGAAGTGTTTTTAAATCCTGTTTCAACACTTAGATGTTGATCATCCACCTTTAGGCTTAGGCTTAAACTTTCTAATCTTTTTCAGGGGGTTACAAGGCCAAAAAGAAAAATCACTCAGGAGTAACATTTCACTTTAGATGAATTAGGGCTTCTCTGGATATTTCAAAACTTCCCTATGACAATGGTAAATTGATGAGATGATCCTCACATATATACCTAAAAGCATTGTCTACTGTGAACGTTTCTTCATAGTAACACTAGTGAATGTAGTACACAAGTTCAATGTTGTAAAAGCAGTGTGCCCAAGTGACAAAGAAGGCCAACGGCATCTGGCCTGTATTAGAAATAGTGTGACCAGCAGAAGTAGGGAGGTGATTTTCCCCCTGTATTCATCACTGGTGAGGCCTCACCTTGAGTACTATGTCCAGTTTTGGGCACCTCAGTAGAAGAGAGATATCAAGGTGCTGGAGTGGGTGCAGAGGAGGGCAACGAAGCTGGTCAAGGGACTGGAGAATAGATCATATGAGGATCGTTTGAACCAGATGGGCCTGTTTAGTTTGAGGAAGAGGAGGCTGAGGGGAGACCTTATCACTCTCTACAACTACCTGAAAGGACATTGTAGAGAGGCTGGTGCTGGTCTCTTCTCTCAGGTAATTAGGGACAGAAAGAGAGTGAATGGCCTAAAGCTGAAACAAGGTAGGTTTAGACTGGACACTAGGAAAAAAATTCTTCATGGAAAGCGTGGTCAGATACTGGAATGGGCTTCCCAGGGAGGTAGTTGAGTCACCATCCCTGGATGTGTTTAAGCATCACTTAGATGTGATGTTGGGGGATATGGTCTAGGGGTGAACTTGTAGAGTAGGGCTAATGGTTGGACACAATGATTCTAAGGGTCTTTTCCAACCTAAATGATTCTGTGAAAATGTATCCAGATGTGCATATCTTAGTTAATACACCAGTTTGTAACATGATGATAAAAAGCTATCCTTGTACATAAGTCAGGTTTTCTATATTATGATTCTATACAATTATTTCTGTGAAACACACATTCAGACAGGAGTTAGAGATATGACTCTATGCTTTACAGATTATTTATCAATTTGTTTCTGTGTTACATCAAGCTAAACTTTTATTCTGTACAGCTACGAGTAATTCTTCTATAAACTTGTATAGCACTGCGCACATTATAACAGCTGTCATATTTTTAGGGTTTTCCATCAATAGCCCTTAATAAAATGATTAGCCCCATTGGCTGATATTTTAAGTGGAGGGGTAGCAAGCAATTAGATAGTAAAAATAAAAGACAAAAAACAAAAAAGACAATAAGCCATCTTCCCCCCCCCCCCCCTTTTTTTTTTATTTTAATAACAGTGATAAGAAAAATGGGAGGACATGAACATCATCTCTAGAACTTTGTTCACATTTCAGTGTTACGAGGACTTTCTCAAAACCAGAGAAAGTCATCAAAATTACTCAGTATATAGTGAATGGAAATATTTTCTACTTACTCTGCAACTACTGTTAATTGAATGTTCTTTACAAAATTACAAGAGAAGATTCCTGACATATATTCCATATATTCATTAACTCTGATGCAAGCAACAGACTTCTACATATAGGTGTGATCACTGTAATAGTTTATTCAAATTCCTGAGTAAAATTGAGATGAACAATATGCACTTCAGCTGAAACATATCTCTGACAAAAATGCACAAAATCAAAAGGGAGCACATGAACCTACAAATCTGAGGCATCTACTAAGCAGTCACCACAGGCTAAATTCCTGTCACAGGGCTGGAATAAGGACTTTGGATATCCTACAAGTTTATAAGTAATGACACTTCTACATAGTGTATCCTTTTTCCCCCGTATGGCTCAGGCGGACTCCTCCACTTCACCAGATTCAGTGAATATATGTGTTAATGCTGGATTTTTCACAGACATTATAGCCTGCTTTTATTTCCAAAAGGAAACAATCAGTCATCAAAGTCTTCTAAAGAAAGTAAGCAGCCGTGGGATAAAGGGAAACTAACAGGCACGGAGAAGAAATGTCAGAAGTAGGAAGAAGTATTTGGGGTGCAGTGGGAGTTTCCTGGAGAGTTTCACAGAAATGTGAGGATCTGTTCTGTTACTAAATTATTTGGGAAAAGGGCAAGGCAATGACCAATGTTTGCAGCTCATATGAAGTTGCATCTCTCATGAAGATAGAAAGAACAAAGAACAAAAAAATACAGAGAACTGTAGAAAGGATTTACATGACTGAGTAATAAGATGGCAGATGAATTTCAATGCAGGTAAATACAAACTGGTGCACATAAGGAAAAAAAAAATGCTATAAGCTCACCATTATCACTCAAGAGAGAGATATTTGGGTTGTGACAGACAGGTATGTGAAAATATTAGCTCAGTGCTTAGCATCTGCCAAATAAAAAAAAATATATATATATATAAAAAAGAAGTGAGTCACATGTTGGAAATTATTAGAAAAGGGTTTGAGAACAAGAGAGAAAACAGTTACGCTATTGTATAAGCCCATTGTTCACCTCCATGAGGAAGCCGTTGCATGGCTCTTCTCTCTCATCTCAAGCAGGGAATGGCAGAATCTGAAGAGTCTCACAGAGATGCAGCAAGGATGACCAAAGGCTGCTTTTGTAAGAGCAGTGACTTAGCAGGCTGTGTCACAGGAGCACTGGAAGGGGGAGGGGGGAGGAGGTGCCTGCTCCACAAGGAGAGGTGAGTAGAACCTAAAGGGGGCCAGAATAAGACAGTGTCCTCTACAAGAAAGTGTAGCTACAGAATTGCTAGAGCAGATTTGGTGACAGTAAGCAGGGTCAGTCATAGTATAATGATCATCAGGCACATCTGTAAGTGATAAGGCAGGCTTGAGGTCAAGCCAGCAAGCTTGAAATCAAATCAGCAAGACAAAATCAGGACCAGCACAGGCACCCCTACTATGTAGCCCTTGCCAGTCCTAAAAGCAATGGTCTATAGCTTATCTTCAGCTTCCTAGTGAAAGAAGGAGCCCGTGATGAGTTGTCTCATGTCTCTTTCTCCACTTGGTCTTTCACAGCAGCCTGATCCCAGGTTACAGATATACAGTGTTGAAGTTGGCTGTCTGGGCAAGCAGGCAGAACCTGAGGTGAGGGGAAGGAGGATGCAGGGCCTGATGGTGCATGCAAGGTCCAGAGAGCTAGAGATTCCTTGTTCATTCTGGAGAACAGGGAATATGATAGACAGCTACACAGTCCTAACGCTAGGGAGAGAAAGGATCAATTGTTTGGGGGGCGGGAATAGAATATATGCATTTACTATTGCCATTAGCTTTTGGACAGAATTTGTCAATTCTTTTTTAGAAGAGAACATAACCACAGTCCCCCTTTGCCACAGATTATGCATCTGAGTTTCACACGTTTGACAAAGTTAAAAGACCCATCACACCCAGAGAGCAGGACTTGAGCCTAACTCCAGGCAACACCTTCCTGTAGATAGTGTCTCACTCACCAAGAAACCCAGAGAGAAAATTCTGGATCACTGAACCTTTGTCCTGAAGCTCTATGGTTATTCATATATTCTTCTCTTCTTAGCTGAGTCATTTGACCTGTTTTAGCTACGCTATTTAAGATGACATAAATTCCTTTCTCCTTTACTGAAGAAGGCACTTAGGGTGGCTAGTTTAGATGTACTTCTCTACTTTTCATTAAATTAATCTGCCTCTGCTCAAATAGCCTTTTCAAGAATGTATTATGACCTCCAGATGTGTCTCTAAAACACATCTTTCAGTAGTTCATATTCTCCACAAAGGCTCCTACACCTTCCAACAAAACCTGTTCAAATTATGTTGGGAAGCATATTCTCATTCATCTCCTACTCCACTGTCAATCAAAGGGCTAGACTGATTGTAATACAGTTTCTGTATCTATAAATTTCCTAAATATTTACTGCACATTTTTATCCGTCTTAATCAAAACACTGCATACAAGCAGCTTCACTGAAGCAGATATGAAGTGCATCTTTAAAGTACACCTGTTCCCGTGTAATGGAATACTGAATCCTGTGTACATAACAAACATTCTTATTTGATTTGCTTTGAAAGTTTCTTTTTTTTCTTCTTTTTTTTTGCTTTTTTTTGGTTTGTTTTTTTTTTTAATAGGAACTAGTATTTTCATTATGATTAAAGAAAAAAAATCATCATCATGACACAAAACAACTGGTAATAGTTGTGTACCTTCAGTGATGCAGATGGTGTGAACTGGAATAATTAGACCAAGGACACTTGATGGCACATGATAAGCCAGTAAAGTCATGTTACATGATATCACTGGCCTGAGGTGAAGAAATGACAGACTATTACATTTCAGACCAACTGACTAGTGACAATTTAGTGCCAAATCATTATTCTAAACAAGACACAAGATGCATACAGAACATTGTAAAGGCTCAGCAGGAACATAATGCACTCAGCTATCACTAACCTCAAAAGGCATGAACTATGGCTTTCATTGCACAGGAAAGGTAATGAGGGATTGGAGTAATAACCTAAATACAATGAGCAATACATTTTACATCATTAGCAAAAGCAAAAAGAATGTTCTATTTGTATAAGCCCAAAAATAGTGAAAGAAATGGTGAATGTGTCATATCTATCAGACTTGAACTGAATTGAATCATTCTATCTGATCTGAGAGCTGTCTGCACTGAATTTCCTGTTGCTAAAGCAACAGCTAAGTTAGCTGTAAAATGAATGGACAAAATAGTCCTTAGGCACTTTAAAATATTATGTACATTTTTATCCTTATTTTGTGCTATACACACAAACATCCATTTGAGTGTGCTTTGCCAAACCAAAGCAAATTCTTATTCTATGAATGTATGTGTAGGGTAATAGTGACTCTGAAATACGTTCTTGCAAAATATTTCTTAAGTAGTTCAATTTGTAGAATTACAAGTTATTATGAAACAGCTGTGCTAACCGAAGATGATTTATATATATGTGATCCTGAAGAGTAATCAGGGATTGAGTAATCCTATTTGGTATCTTTAGAATGTTTTTCAATCTAGACAGAATATGTATGTTTTATCCCCACATAAGAGTTCCAGCTGAGATGACAGAGATGTTATGATAGATGTTGTTCACCCTGAGCAGGACACAGTTCCCCCCAAAGACCCTGCAGTCCAACTAGAAAAGACAGGTGAGATTTGGGAGAAACACTGGGAATACTCATCCAGTAAAGTAACATATCAGTGACCGAAACAGAAAAGAATAATGAAATAATTGATACCAGGTGTGTTTTTAAGAGACCCTTTCACAACCTGGAAAAATATCTGTCACTGTGAAGGAAAACAGCATTTAAGGTGCTGGGAATTAGCTCACCTTGTGAATTTAAGTAGATTTCCCTCCCTAAAGAAAGGCAGGGGTTCAACAAGCACTCATTGGAAAGGGAGTGTGGCAGCAGAAGGAACAATCAGGGGTGGAGGTGAACAAAGTTGACCAAGTAGAGGGAACGAAGTTCTCAGGAGGGCTGAAAAGCACTACTTCCACAGTCTAAAAAGGCACAGTTTTCTAACCTTTTTTTGTGTTTTCTGCTTAGGTGGAATTGCCTTTATCTTCTGTTGGACTGTAAATAAAGTCTGACACATTTTGCATGACAGTAATGTTGGTACTCACTGTCCTAAATAGCAAGAGGCAAGACCAATCTAATGTTAACTCTGCTACTCTCGTATACTCTCTGGCATTCCACGTTTGGTCAGTGGAATTTATTTTCATTGTAAATGTTCATTTACACCTAGTAAAGGCAGAAACAAATTTTGTCTTACTATTGAAGAGTTAATAGTGTTATGTAACAATCAGTTTTATGATTTCCAGCACTTTCAGATAACTATTTAATTATATTGTTAAATACTTACAAACCATTACCATTAATGAGCCAATGTCAATGCAGATACATATACAGCAAATTTTAATTTATAAATTACATTCCATTTATATATTTATATCCCATTTATAAACTGTAAAATAAAATACACACACATACATAAAATACCATATGTACTGAAACAGATAGAAAATTACTCAAAATAATTAACAAGTGCCCATGAGACCTTCCTTTTGATTTCTAATGTATCCAGCTCTGGTAGAATCTTCCACTTCACAGGTCTGCTGAAGCAAAGAAAACAGATTAAGATTATTTCAGACAGTTTAATCCACTCATGTGGACTTTACTCCTTTTAAAGAATCACCCTCAATAGAAATAAACAAGGACATTTACCTGCTTCTCCATTAATTCTTACCCATGTTGCAACAGTAAACATCATTTACTGCTGCTCTTTAATTTGAAATATTATCAATGTTAGCCTGCAACAGTGCCAGAATTTTATCGGTGAATAGCAAAAGGTCTTCTATGTTCTTGAAATTGTTGGGAAATGACCTATGCAGTGTTCAAACTATTTTAATTTTTTAACTTAAAGTTGAATGAAATCAGTTTATAACAGTGCCAGTTTCTCTCCACAGTCTGTAAAGACAGCTTAGACCCCCTAACACAGATTTATCCCTTCTTGCCTGCCTTGTCTTCTTCCTGTTCTCTCATCAGGAGGTTGGGATATGGAAATGATTCTTCCCAATGTGATATCACCAAAGAGAAAGACAAAAAGAAGCATTATGTGCAGAATGTTGCAAAAGCAAGTTTTCAATTCTGCTAAGTTTCCTGCTTCAGCAATTTGTAATGATGGCATCCAGTATGGGTTTATGCCACTCTTTTAGACTCCAAGTCTAGTCTTTTAGGATATTCATTTTCATCAGTATTTCATCAGCCTACAAACTATTTCTAGAGAAACTTAGGCAGGAAAAGGTACTTTTAAAAGTCATTTATAACTTAACATGAAAAAAAGAAGAAAAGAAAAGTATTTCCTTACCTTCTCAGCTTTCTTCCTAAGGTCTTCTATATACAGTAGAGACCAATGAATGGTATTTCTGTGGCAAAGACATATTTGTCCTTGCCAAGTTCACACTTAACATGCCCCTTGAGACAGGAATCTGAGGGATCTTCAACAAATATGACAATTTTTTTTTTTACTTATCACAATGTATTATATTCACTCTTTCTAATTTGAAATATATTGCTCATTAAAAAACAATCAAAACAAACAAACCCAACAGAAAAAAAGCCACCACCAAAAATCCACAACAATGACAAAACACTCCTGGCTTGAGAATAAATGTGCCACATTTCATCCTTGAAAGTAAAATGATCATGGTGTTAATAAAAATAAATAGAAAGAAGGTTACAAACAACCTAAAAAATAAATGCAGGTTGGTATTTTATCTAATGCAGTTATTGTAATAAACAGGATTTGTTTTGAGTCATTGTGATTTGTGCTACCTTGCCTCTACAAAAAAAAATATGTAAATGATCATGTTCAAAGTGAACCTATATTTAAGAAACAAAATCATCGCTAACACTGGTACTAAAATAAAACCCAGAGACCAGAAGAAATCAAGATCATACTGTTTTAGGCACTGAGTAATATTTTAGGGAAAAGTCAGCAGCTGGAAGAGTTTCCAACCAGAGCTGAAAGCACAGACTCTCATGCAGACATTAACAGATAAGACATGCAGCCAGAATGTGGGTGAATCACAGGAATACAGAACAGCTGAGCTGAGAAGGCACCTCTGGAGATCATCCAGTCCAACCCCCTATTCCAAGCAGGGTCACCGACAGACTTTGAATATCTCCGAAGATATTCTTTATGTGTCTCTAGTATTTGACCACTCTCACAGTAAAAAAAGCCTTTTTCTTACGTTCAAATGGAATTTCTTCAATGTTAACTTGTGCTTGAATAACAGCCTACAGATCTGCTCTAGCAACTTCATTCCATTTTCCAAGTTGGTGGGGGAAGGAAGTGGGACTTTGCTGGCAAGCTGTTCACAAAATGGCAACAAAAAAACCAAAAGGATGATAGTGTCACAAAGTTGTATTTAGAAAACGTACAAAGCTGAATAAAATGGCAGTGAGAAAGATTGTCCTTTATGACTTCAGTTACAAGCTGTCAGGTGGCTCCTGTGCCCATAGGACTTCAGAGAGGCGTCCTTCCCTTCTCTAGATATATCCCAGAGGAAGCAGGAGATTGTGATTACCATGAAATCCTTAGAAAAAACAGGGAGAAATCAGCTCTGCATAGTCTTGGTACTAAACAAGGAAGTAGAGCTAAATGGCCTCTACTATTTCTCTGAAGGCCATTTACCTCTGTCTTTTTGAGGACTGGACTTGTGAAGAGAGACACAGAAGGGAACATTCCTTCTTTGAGTTACAAGAGTATCTGCTTCAGCAGCTAATGGCAATTTGTAGCGGGGTTTCCCAACAGTTCATTTCTGCAGCCATTTGGGTTTTTTTATTTCATGACCTATATTTGCTTCTATCTGTATTTTCAAAGAAAAAAATGACTGTGTTCTTACAAAATGTAAATGTCTCTGAGGAATGTAAAGTAGATAGGGAAGAAAATTCTGAACATGAGGAAACAGATGTTTACTTTGAGGGTGACCAAGCACTGATGCAGGTTGCCTGGGGAAGTGGTGAAGACTTCATCCTTGGAGGTATTCAAAAACCTGCTGGACGTGGTCCTGAGCAACCTGCTCTAAGTGGCCCTGCTTGAGCAGAGAGAGTGGATCAGAATACCTCTACAGGTTGCTTCCAACCTCAACAATTCTGTGATTCTGTTTTTTTTAATGAAAATTATTGTATTTCCACAGGAGAATACAAGGGTGTCATATTCACCCTCTTTCAGGGATTCCTCATCTTATTTAGGTATGAGTTTCAGGGAAGTCTGGAGTTTGCAGTCAGTGCTTTGAGAAGAAAAAGCCTGATCTATGCCTTGAAAATGAACACTTTGTTGGCTTTGTTTTCCTGTGTCAAACAGCCCATGAGACCATGCCCAAGTGATGCATCAGGTCCTGTGTTCTGCCAGTGTCACCAGCAGTTACTAGAACTTGTTTCTTCCCTTGGGTGTCTGCAAATACATACTGGCTCAGAGGAGCTGTTATATGTCTAGGATTTTTTTTTTCTTCTGTGAACACAGAATTCTCTTCTTTAGGTAGGTCTATTTTAACTCATATTTTTTACTTCTCAGTGCATTTACAAATCTGAAGGTTGCTTTGGGAAGCCCACACACCATATATGCGGGAGGAAATGTATGGTGTTTTCTCCCTCTACTCAGGAGAGGAAAGGAGGCAGTAGTGATATTTGCTGCTTTTAGAGACTATAGAGTAAAGCACCTTTAATTTCAAGGACTCCACTTCCCAGTGGACATTACCATGTCACTGAGTGGTAATGGTTACAGAGAAGTGCTTTGCAGGGGAAACATGAGTAGGATAACAAGGTAAACTGGGCTCAGATGACCATAATGGCATCAGAAGGCAGTAGAATATGCCAAAACCATTCTGGGACTGGGGAAGACTGGAGAAACACTTTTAAGGAAAGAGTTGCATGGTCACAACCACCCACTGCCAAAGACAAATAGCATCCATTCCAGTTGTTGGGAATTGTGGCATTCATTTGAACTGCCATCACCAAGTGGCAGGAGCTTAGGGTTTCCCCTACCAGCCTGATCCCTAGGCTGCACATCACTACACTGCAGAAAGCCCTGTATACTTAAGAAGAAAATGATAAAGTCTGAAGAATGACAAAACCTCCAAGATATTACTAGTAATTTAAGCAGTTTAGCACTACAAGTAGCACTAGTAATTTAAGACAAACCTTGTTCTCAATTTCTCAATGATTTCCAATATGCTAGAGGAACTTTATACTGTTTCCCTATAATTATTAATAATCATCTTATTTGCTATGTCTCTTATTGGAAGCACAGCATAAACACCTTAGTCTGAGTGACTCATTCATGAATGCCCACTTCATTGTTCTAAATGAAAACAGACTCTTAGGTAATAAAACTAGCATCAGAATCTATTCAGAAACAAATTGATAGTGCATGTTCATAGCAGTGAACACTGAAGTTATCAAGAGCATGTATGCATATGCAAGAACTGTTATATTCTGTTCTGTACATACTATTTAATTGTTAGAGTTGTATATGATATAGAAAAAAGACTTTTTGATTTGCTTGGATTTGAACTTTCCAGGCTTGTCCTCAGCTGATTAAATTTCACAGATTCATAGACAGCAAAGAAGTTGTGCTGTTCAGCATCATATCGAGATCTCAAACCTCAGCTGTGTTTCAGCTAAGTAGCACCACAAGAAACATAACATTAAGACACAATCACTATGCTTAGACACAAAGTCTCTATCCATCATGCAGACAAACTCCATTTCTCACAGAAAAACATTTACTAGCCATCTGTCTGAGAAGAAAATTGCACTGTACATTTCAAAATAGTTTTCCTAAAATGCATCAAATGAGTAATATACAAAACAGGCTTTTAAAGGATAAAGACTCAAATATAACATCAAAGACTCAAATATAACATCAACACCAGCAAAATCAAGTAGAATTCTTTTGAGTATTCATTTTCCTTCACCCTACTTATAGCCCATACTTTTAATGAATAAATATATTACTAACCTATTAGACAGCAAAAGAGTCCATAATTAATTTAACCAAGATAACACTGTCCAAGATTTATGACTTTGTACATAGGAAGCAATGTTTCATTGCATCTGGAAGATGGACAGAGCTGAGTATGAGAAAGCCAACAGACTTGTTAAGACAAAGAAATGTAAGTTCTGCTCTACCAACTCAGCACTCCACAGGGAGCCAGTGTAGTGAATGGCAGATGGATTGTGCTTACTGTTGTACAGAAGTGTTACTGTAGTCTCTCCTAACAGTGATCTCCTCCATTCTAATGGATTCATGCCCCCACAGAGTTCATTGCTGCAGCTGGCTGTGTGATAACCAGGAATGAAAGTCCACAGTTCAAAGGCAGAAGGCTCCATCAGTTTCAAGAGTCTCATATTATCTGGGAAAAAGTTATCTGAGATAAAGCTAGTCTTGTCAAAATCTTGTGTGTAAACATCAAAAATATACTTTTATATATACAAAAATATACTTATTTCATACAGATGAATGTCTACATGTAATATAAATGCAATTTATGATTATTGGTCACTTAACTTATATGAGATTTTTTTTAATTCCATAGCAAAACAATAATGACACTGTTATCATTAAGAGATGGGTTTTTTTTCCCCCAATTCCTGGATCAACTGAATGATCTAATTCTACTGATACATTGTGTGGGATACACTGACCTGGCCAAAACATAGGGATAGGATTTTTCTTCTGGTAGACAACTAGATTATGGAAGCTGCTCTGCATTATACAAAAATACCTGTGTTAAGCCCATGGTTGGTGCAAAACAACCATTTTTCAATGTGTGTAACCCCAAATCACAGTTGAAGAACAGTCAGCACGATATCCTGTTTTGAATCCTCTATGGTAAGCAGTTCCATTACTCTCCAGACACACTTAACATACATAGTATAATGCTGCTTATAATTTAAAATATTAACAGTATGGTAAGATATTTTAAACATGTACTCCAAATATAAGCATATTTGGAATACGCAAGAAAGCTTTATCTTTTAAATAATCTCTAAGTACAATTTTCCTCTCAGATCACAATGATTAATTTGAGAGTAACTTATCTCTACTGAAAGAGTCCTTTGGAAGGAAAAAAAAAAGACAGAGCTTAATCTCAGAAATACATTATTGATTTAATATATTAAATACTTCTATACTTCCTGGTAGATCTCATCTCATTTTCACAAACATTTTAAAAGCTGGTGTGGTTTCCGTGTTGTAGTGCACCAGCTTGTCTCCCTGGAACAGAGGATTTGTTACAGACTACTGATCTGAAACTTAATTCACAGAAGGAAGGAGAGCATGCTAACTGAATTCTACATGTCCTTAAGTATGTGTTTTCACTCCTAGCTGCATCTTCATTTTCTGTCTTGGATTCTTAGGAAAAAAAATACATTGCAATAATATTCCTTTCAAGGGGCACTTCCAAGGCATAATACCAATAGTGTAATGCAGAGAGGTCATAATGTTTTCTATATGCCAGTACAATTAAGGCCTTAAGGCATGTCTTGGCCTTTTCCTCTGTTGACTACACAACGACTTCCAGTTTTGATTTGCCAATTGCTAATCTTAGTTGACTAAAACCACAGCCAAATTCTCCTGAGAAGCAGTTAGATTGCATTACTCAGTACATTACTCATAGGTTATATAGCGTTCACTCACTACATTGAACTGCAGTTAACTATTACAGTGATTTTAATTTTTTTAAAGGATTTAAATGATACTGGTTGGCACTTATGTAACTTCATCACCTGTGGTACAGCTGCACTCACCTTTATGACCTCTTGGTACTTTATATTTTTAATGTGCCCAGAGCTAGAGGATAGAAATGCAGTGATGTCATAATGCCATCTACAGGTTCTAAACAGTCCCAGTTTCTCTTGATGACTCCATGTTCCATTTTCTACCAAATAACTAAAAGAAAGGGTCAGTAGAAAAGCAAACCACAACAAACCCTTCCAACTGATAATCAAATCATAAGTAATTCAAACAAAGCTCTACACTATGAGTCTCCATACTGAGTCTTCTCGACAGCTTTCTATTAAATCTCTGACAGGAACAATGTGAAGATAGCTTTTCATGTAGTATTTAATAGTTCAAGCCATGGTCTCAAGTTAAGAAGTAAGATCATGTAAAAGCAAGGCTTCAATGAGCAGTCCTCAACATTGCATTGGAGTTGCATTATGTTCAGTTCTAAAAAACACTGGTTAGCTGTTGGTCTACAGTTACTGCTACTCCAATAACACAAATGGATGCAACCTTCCTGATTGCAACAACCAGCCATCAGAGCTTCAAATGCCCAAGAGCCACAGGATAGATATCACATATCCTGGAGAGCTGAGGGAAGGAGGGAGCTCAAACTATGGTTCACAAAAGATGACAACAGCTCCCAAGGGGTCCCACTGCTCCACTGACCTCAGGGTTGCCACTGTCAGCATATCCCACTGATTTGCTTCCCCAAAGCCAGAGATTCAGATTACCCAGAAGTTCCTATGTCAACTCAGCTTCCCTGTTAGTCAGATGACACAAACTGACATATGACTTGAACTTCTGATGGTCCACACACAGCCTAAGACCCACTTTTGCTACCCTGTCAGGCTTACCAATAAGCATGTCTCTGAGTAATGACAGACCTTTTAAAGCTGAGTGATGTGCTTGTCTCTCTTCTGTCAGGTTAAATAGGAAACAAACTAAAAGAAACACCAAAACACTCCCCTTGTCCTCCACTCTCCCCTCCCTCTTCCCCCTCCCCAAACAAACAAACAAAAAAACAACAACAAAAAAATCCACATCAACAACAAAACAATCAAACAAACAAAAAAGCAAAAACAAGGTGAAAAAAAAGCAGTGGGCTGGGTCATCTGACATGGGCTAACCAAGAACACAAGGGGAAAATGTCTGTTCTTGCAAAGTGTTACACGTTTCATGCTTCAGAGGCAGAGTCAGAAATAGAGAGGGATTTTCTGGCAATGTCTGCGTTTCAGCTACTTGTGCTTCCTTTCTTTGGTAATCTGTGAACAGTGAATACAACAGAATTTCTAATGCAAAATACTAGAGGAAAAACAAGACTAAAAAAGCAAACAAACAGCTCATTCTCATATTGGGTCTAACATACATCTCACTGCCTTGCTTCTTCTCTTATAGGAATAGTTAAAATCCCGTTACATTTTCTCCTCACAAGCAAGATATTTATTTCAACCTATGGGTCCCTCCCACTGTTTTCCATTTGTCTGCTCAAAATTACCTCAGAGAGGCCAAGAGCCACTGAAATTATTCATGAGTGTTATATAGTGTATACATACATGGGAGCTTTTGGAACAACACCTAAAAAGGATTCCTTCCTAGGTGAGTCCCAATGCAGAAGGTGAAATACCTCTTTTGTTATTTGTAGAGAGCCATCACACTGAAGAAAGATCTACATGCGAATAGTAATATTTTTAAGAAATTACTCTGAGATTTGGATCAGTCATTAACTAACACAATCAGAACTGTTGATGCTTCTAATTAAGTCCTGCAGACCAGAGGAAGAAAGACAAGTTACATTCATATGAAAAAGAAGTTTTTCAAGTTTTTACAAGGCATAACAACTTTTCAGTTAATAACTTTTTTAATTTTAGTGCTTTCTGTGCTGTTTAAATAAAAGCACTTTTGTTGTAAATATGTACTTTCAATGCTTTCATATAAAAAAATAGAAAAATATCTCAGAAAAGTCAGAGTAACAGCTTGACAAAAGACATCACAGCAGATTGCATTTTTGCATATATTCTTACTGTAACCCCTTTCAAGGCGGTGAAAAAAAGATGTATTATCTGAAGCTCTTGTACCTCACATTTGTTGAATGCAGCTATTATTTTACCTGGCTTTGATGTTTCACACAACTTTTTGAAGCAAGGAATCTGCTATGACAACATGACATTTCCCATATGCTCTCTTAGCTGTATGAATGAGAAAACCTTGACTAACCCTAATTAGCATTGGCACTGCTGTTTGTAATCCCTGCACTGTTTTTCATACAACTTTGTTTTAGTAAGTTGTTAGAGATTACAAAAGGTTACATTTATTGTGCACAGGAACAAGACCACCATGCTACTCACAATACAGGACTTTAAATTGCTGGGGACAGGTGAAAGCTAAGTTCCCATACCTTGGCTAACCTTCCACCTCATAACTAGATGGATGTTATGGGAGGTTATGGTCTGGGTGTAGACAGACGGGCATTGCCGCCAGGTAAGTTTCTTAACTCCACCTGCTTCCCTATATAGGGTGAAGGAAGTCTGCAAGAAAGCTCATCAGTCAGCAGATGGAGGGAAAAAATGCTTCTATGAAACAGTTCACATTTCACCTCCAGTCACAGGAATCTGTTTTTCTCTTTTGGCTAAGAAGTCATTGCCAGCAGCCAAAATGGAATTTATTCTCCTTTAGACTAAATGCAGTTAGTCCTAGCTTTTCCAAATATTACCTCTCCCAGTGAATGTGTAAACATCTAATGTCTGCATGTAATCTAGCATGCCAAAGAGCATATCTGATGTACTGGGTGGGAATTTGTTTTAGAGCAAGCCAGAGAAGATTGATGCACAGAGAGCCCTTCTTGTCACCTCAGTTACCATTAGGTCCCTGAGATTCACGGTTCAGCAGGATTTCAGATAGGCTGGAGAAAGCATCTCACAGGAACCTCATAAAATTCCACAATGGAAAGTGCTAAGTCCTGCCCCTGGTAGAGGAACAACCCTAGGCACTAGGGAATGCTGGGGACAGGATATGATTTGCCTTTTTTATGGCAAATTGGTAATTGATGATTCATGCTCAACTTCTTGTTCACTATGACCCCTATGTCCTTCCAGGTAGAGCTGCTTCCAGACAGTTGTCCCCACCTTGTTCTGGTGCCTGGAGTTATTCCTCTACAGGGACAGGACTTGGCATTTCCCTGTACTGAACTTCATGCAGTTCCTACTGGACCATTTATTCAGCTTCCTGAGGTCTCTTTGTATGGCAGAAATATCCATCTGGTGTGTCAGTCAGATACATTCCCTTCTCCTGATAATGCACTTTTTTTTTCTACTTTTCAACTTCATTTGTTTTGTTTCTTGAAAAACATCAGTCTGTCCTGCTTTAAGGGTTTTCAAATCAAGTTAAAACTTCCATGTTCTGGCATGCACTTTTAAAAATTTATTTTAACCTGGGGATAAGATACACATTGGTTACAAAGATGTTAAGTTTTGAAATTCTCAGAGATTCTGGACAAGTACTGAGTAACTAAGCCTATTATAGCACATGTTGGGCTTAAGCCAAATGCTTTATCATTAAAATTCAGAACTGCTGCAGTAATACAAAAACAAACCCACAAAATATATTGAGAAAAAGATAAAAGGAGAACAGCAATAGAAAGAGCTCTTGCTGGGATTTTTTTCCCTCTCTTTTTCTTAGTTTTCAAAATTAAATTTAAAAATAGCAAGTGACTTACATGTTAAAAGAAAAAGAAGCCAAGTCTGAACAATAAAGGCCAAGAATTAAGGCAAAAACATTTCTTGACAGAATTGGCTACTACTATCTTCTCTATTTCCAGTTCTTTTTTCCTCCTATCCGCTGTTTAACTACTTGTTCACACACCTCTCCTCACTTGAACATAGCTTTCTTCAGCTTCTTTTAGATTATATTACCTTTCTAAACATTGTGTTAGCAAGTTGAGAAATAGCTTTTCCTTGATCTAAAAAGAAGTGAGGTAGAGCAAGGTCAGTGTTATAAATATGCTCTTTCTTTCCCAGGATGTAAAGCTACGTGCAGTGAGGAGCTCTCTTTCACTCTATATTGGTACTTAAGCAGATACACCATACACAGAACATAACATTAACTTCTAAATAGTGATAAAATATTGTTATTAGAATGGGAAATTTGTAACATTTCTGTGAACATTGCTTTTCCTGTCAATCAGTGTTCCTACTCCTTCATAGATTCTTCCTTCCCTTTGTACAACCAAGTGTGTTTCATTGTTTGTATATACTTGCATCACAATCACAGCAAATGCAGATAGATGTCAAAGGACTTCTGGTAGCCATCTAGCTCTGACAGTGAAGTTCGGTACAAGCTGATATGTCTGAGTAAAGCTGATAAATATCATTTGGTAGATTACTCATTCACTAAAATCATAGAATGCTAGGGGTTGGAAGGGACCTAGAGAGATCTTCTAGTCCAACCCCCCTGCCAGAGCAGAATCACCTAGATCAAGTCACACAGGAATGTGTCCAGGCGGGTTTTGAATGCCTCCAGAGAAAGAGACTCCACAACCCCCCTGGGCAGCCCATTCCAGTGCTCTGTCACCCTCACTGTGAAAAAGTTTTTCCTTACGTTTCCCCTAAACCTCTTGTGCTCCAACTTACTCCCATTGCCTCTTGTCCTAACATTGGATGACACTGAGAAGAGTCTGGATTCATCGTCCTTACACTCACCCTTAACATATTTATAGACATTAATGTGGTTCCCCCTCAGTCTCCTCTTCTTCAGGCTAAAGAGACCCAGCAGCTCTCTCAGCCTCTCCTCATAAGGGAGATGCTCTACTCCCTTAATAATCTTGGTAGCCCTGCGCTGGACTCTCTCCAGTATCTCTCTGTCCTTCTTGAACTGGGGTGCCCAGAACTGGACACAGTATTCCAGGTGGGGCCTAACCAACGCAGAATAGAGGGGGAGGAGAATGTCCCTTGACTTGCTGACCACACTCTTCTTAGTGCACCCCAGGATGACATTGTCCTTCTTGGCCACGAGGCTCGTGGTCATCCTCTTGTCCACCAGGACCCCTAGGTCTTTTTCCCCAGAGCTGCTTTCCAACAGATAAGCCCCCAGCCTATACTGATCCATGGGGTTATTCTTCCCCAGGTGCAGCACTTTACACTTGCTCTTGTTAAATGCCATTCAATTTCTCCCTGCCCAGCTCTCCAGCCGGTCCCGGTCATGCTGGATGGCAGCACAGTCTTCTGGAGTGTCAGCCACTCCTCCCAGTTTTGTATCATCAGCAAACTTGCTGAGGGTACACTCCATCCCTTCGTCCAGGTCACTGATGAATATATTGAACAGTACTGGACCCAGCACTGACCCTTGAGGGACACCACTAGTCACAGGCCTCCAGCTATACTCTGCTCCACTGACCTAGACCTCCACTCTAACTCTCTGGGCTCTGTCCTTCAGACAGTTCCCAATCCACCTCCCTGCACAATCACCCAATCCACACTTCTTAAGTTTGTCTGTGAGGATACTGTGGGAGAAGTATCGAAAGCCTTGCTGAAGTCAAGAAATACCACTGCTCTCCCCTTATCTATCCAACTACCTGTGCCATCATAAAAGGCTATCAGATTAGTCAAGCATGATTTCCCCTTATGGAATCCATGTTGACTACTCATGATAAGCCTCCTTTCCTTCACGTTCTTTGAGATGGTGGTAAGAACAAGCTGTTCCATCACCTTTCCAGGGATGGAGCTGAGGCTGACTGGCCTATAGTTACCCACCTCCTCCTTTTTGCCCTTTTTGAATATTGAAATGACATCCTCCAATCCACTTGGCCTTCCTCCAATCCTTAGGCACCTCTCCTGATCTCCAGGACCTCTCAAAGATTATGGAAAGTGGCCTAGCAATGACCTCTGCTATCTCCCTCATCTCTCGTGTGTGTATCCCATCAGGGCCCATGGACTTGTAGATGTCCAGTTTGTTCAGCTGATCTCTAATCCAAGCCTCTTTGACAGAGGTAGAAACTTCCTCCCTCCAGACTTCCTCTGTGGTCTTGAAGGCCTGGGACTCCTGGTAGCTGGCCTTAGGAGTAAAGACCGAGGCAAAGGTGGCATTCAGTAATTCAGCCTTCTCTCTATCCTTGGTCACCAGGGCACCCACTTCATTCAGCAGCGGGCCCACATTTCCTCTAGACTTCCTTTTGCCTCCAACATACTTGAAAAAGCTTTTCTTGTTGTCCTTGACCTCTCTCGCCAGGTTTAGTTCTAGAGAGGCCTTAGCTTTCCTTGTTGCATACCTGCATCCTCTGACAACCTCCCTGTATTCTTCCCAAGTGGCCTGCCCTTCCTTCCATGTTCTGTATAACTCCTTCTTCTGCTTAAGTTTATGTAGTAGCTCCCTGCTCAGCCATGCAGGTCTTCTAACTCTCTTACTTGTTTCCTACTCTTCGGGATGCACTGATCTTGAGCCTGGAGGAAATGGTGCTTAAATATTAGCCAGCTTGCTTGGGCCCCCTTACCTTCTAGGGGGTAGAGACTACTTCCAGCTGCCTGTAGAAGGCCTTATCAGCTTCCTCATCCTGATCAGGTGGCCTGTAGTAAACACCTACTACAATGTCTCCCATACTAGTCTCCCCCTTAATCCTAACCCACAAGCTTTCAACCTGCTTCTCATTGACCCACAGGGAGAGCTCGATACATTCCAATTTCTCTCTCACATAGAGAGCAACTCCACCACCTCACCTTGTCAGCCTATCCTTCCTGAAAAGGACATAGCCAGCCATGACGGTCACGTGAGCTGTCCCACCATGTCACAGTGATTGCAATGAGATCAGGGTCCTGAGATCACACACAGATCTCTACTTCATCTTGCTTGTTCCCCATACTGCGTTCATTGGTGTACAGGCATTTTAGTGAATTGGCATGAGTACCTCCTGACTAAGGGTCATTCATCAAGGGATCTGTGCTACTAGGATCCATATAGGCATTTCTATGATTCTGTGATTTCAAGAGATCTCTCTCATTTCTGCATGTGTCATTTTTTTGACCAAATTGTGAATCACGTATAAAAAATTAGTCCCCTCCAATTATTTTTGATATTAAAGAAGTCATCCACCAGAGTCTCTTTCAAATGAGTATTTGGCACTTCTATATTCTCTGGCTTGGAAAGAGGATGGTAAATGGAGTTAAAGCTGGTTGGGTACCGGTCACAAGTGGTGTTGCTCAGGGCTCAGTACTGGGGCTGCTCCTGTTTAGTCTCTTTATCTTGATGAGGAGATTGAGAACACCCTCACTAAGTTTGCAGTCAGCACCAAGTTAGGTGGGAGTGTCAATCTCCCTGAGGGTAGGGAGGCTATTCAGAGGGACCTGGACAGGCTAGATTGATGGACCGAGGCCAATCATATGTGCTTCAACAAGGCCAAGTGACAAATCCTGCACTTTGGCCGCAACAACCCCCTGCAATGCTATAGGGTTGGGAAAGCGTGGCTGGAAATCTGCTCGACAGGAAGGAAGCTAGGGGTGTTGACTGACAGCCAGCTGAACATGAGCCAGCAGTGTGCCCAGGTATCCCAGAAAGGCAAACAACCATATAGATATGGTGCTTAAGGATATGGTGTAGTAGTAGCCCTGATAGAGTTAGATAACTGTTGGACTGGATGATCTTAATGGAGTTTTCCAACCATAATGATTCTGGGATTCATCTTTTGAAAAGTTATCTTCCATTTGGGATCAGCTATGAAACTCTCCCTATTCTTGTATGTTTATATGCTACATTGGCAGAGTACCTGGGAGCTTTTCAGATCTGCTCATCCTTCAGATGGATTGTATTTACTTGGTAAAGGCTTGAAATTGTAGTTATGCCCTCTAGCTTTAAGTATAAAAGTAAAGGTAGTCTCCATCAGGCAGGAATTCTTTGTTTTCTCTCTTTTTTTTTTTATGTTCCTAAAAAAGTTTTGAATAGCGTAAACCAGTTGTGAGCTATTTAAGGGGAATAGAAGCCAAAATTTTGCAACTAGAATTATATTTGTTATTACACCTTGTGTATGGTCAATGCATGGTCCCAGACCACTATGAAAAGAGTTTGACATTTATTGGTTATATGGGGTAATAAGTGAATGAGAAATTAAAAATTCTTTTCTTCTGGAAACAGCCAAAATCACAGAAAGAAAAGGGATTTTACTTGAGCTCAGGAAAAGTCCAGACAAATTCGTGAAATACTAGTCTGTTGAAGTTTACTATACACATAGAAATCATGTTTAGTTCAGGAAGCCTGAGATGTATCTGGGGCTAGAATCATATATATATGACACTGGTGATAAAGATATGTAAAGTAAACTTTTTTATGTGCAGTTGGCGAACTTGTTCACAAAGTGAAAGACTACTCTTAACCTAAGGGACAAATCTGAAGTCATATCACACTCAGCACTTTATAGGTAATTCCTGAAGTGAGGAAGCAAGGATTCACCTTCAAGAACAAGCAAAAGGAATGAAAATCTGTGGTTTAATTACAGGTGTGTAAGCAGGAGAAAGGCACTCAACTTCATGTACTCAGTGGTGACACATTGTTAGTGAAGATCTTTTTCCACCAGTACTAAGTGAATACTCTTTACTTCCTTTCCTTTGTACTAATGATTTTTCAGTTCCTTTGTGTGGTAGTACAATTCACCCCCAAATCATGGGCCAACTGATACAGGGTATGACTCCCCTCCCTAAGTCACACAGCAATCCACTGGAAAAGTACAGATTGTGAAACACAGCATACCAGAAAGGTACTCCCCTAATGTACCTAGCTTCTGCCTCCCTGATTCTCTAGGGACAGTAACAATTACCTCCTGCAGAGGACTGGAGGGCTGAGGTGTCCCTCTGGCGTACCTGGCTCTTACTCCCCTAATCATCTTGGATGATCAGTCAACCTTCTCATGTCCTGGTATGCTAGTACCTGAGTCATGGCCCCAAGCAGGGATACCAGGACCCCAAGAGCCAATAAGTTCTGGGCATGTGCAACTGATGGAAAAATACCAGGGCCCTCAAATTCTGGAAGTGTACAAACTAGAATATCGCAACACTCAAGTTAGGCCAAAATGGAAAAGTGTCTGACAAAAGTAAATTATTTCAGACTCTAAAAACAGTGTATCAAAATGAGACCCTTTGAGCTTTCCTGGATTACAGTGGGCTGCATCCAGCATCTCCTCTGAGTTGTGGTGCCTCTCAGGACTGCCTGCTGACAAAGTCGATGCAAGGCCTTGGCAAGACCACCTCCTTGAGACTCAACCCCTTCCCATTGAGAAATGATGATGCATTGTGAGTATTTACTCTAAACATAAAGGGGGAAATTTTTATTACAGGCTGGTCTCTTTTACTCATCTCTCTACTGGCCTAGGTGTTTGACTTTATGCATTTGCTTTTGTGAGTGTGGGCATCTACATATCTCACTGGACAAATATGTTTGTGTCTGTGCATATAGACATGCTTTTGTTGGAGATACCTTGTTGTAAGTTAGTGTGAATCTTGTAATTCTCAAATCTGTAATTAAGTCACTGTTTTACTAAATCACTTGCAATAGTAAGTGCTGCTAAAATCAGCCTTTGATTTATCTCATTATATTAATAAATCTTGAACTGCTAATAAATCAAACTGTGTAAAACATTCATCCACAACAGTTTTCACACTAGTGTAGCTTACCTAGTAAGGATGAAGGAGACAACAATGTCCTTGAGCTAGTGTCTGTAATATTACATTGCAGCAAAAAAAAGGGAAAAAGGTTGATATTGAAGTTTATATAATGTCAGATACATTAAGTCATTCATTCTGTCTCAGGACAGTCCTCAGCTATGTTTAATTCAAGACATTGCCCACTATGATGGTCCAGAGAAGGGCAGTAACTCTTACCACAGGGCCACTGATCATGACCCAAGTACAGCATGAAGGAACTGAATTTTTTCAGTCTAGGGAAGAAATAACTACCTTCAAATATGTAAATATCTGTCATAGAGAAGAACAAAAATTATTCTCTGTAATCACCAGTGATAGGACATGAAAAAGTGAATTTATATTACCATGTAGTAGTTTTTGGTTAGGTAGAAAGAAAACCTTTTTAAGTCTAAAAGAATTTAAACACTTGAATCAGCAACCTAGGAAGGATGAGGAAGCTCCATCATTGAAACTTTTAAGACAAATGTGTCAGAAATAACATAGATGCAGTGGATGTAGTCTTTGTAGTGGAGTAGTCTAAGTGACCTCCTAAAGCTTCTTCTAGACCTTCTTATTATTCTACAATAGTCTGAAGATTATGAGGCATTCAGATACAATAGTAGGAATCTTATAATTACAATAGGTAAGTGGAGACTACTTTCGAGAATTTCACAACCATCTCACAACTGTATCACAATCATTGTACTAACAGATCTATTTACTGGAAAACTAAAGTCCTGATTTACCCAGTGGTTTGAGTGAACATGAAGACCCTTGACTAATCTTTGGCTATTCACATTCTGCATGCTTGAAAAATGATAATTTACTGTCTCATTGATCTTTAATTTCACAAAAATGTAGTCTGTAGGTTTAAAAGCAAGGTTTGTGTGAGATAATACTGACATTTTGTTTTGCAAGACATCCACAATGTGTGTTTGAACTAAAACTTCGTGATACCTATATCCCAAACCAAGCAATAGCAGCTCAGTTCTTTATCAATCCATATTTATGCATAATAATAAATAATAATAATCAGCAAATTTGCTTTTCATAATGGAGCACACTCTCACACAAAAATTATTACAAGGCCTACACATGCCTTTCATGTTTCAGTACTGTTACTACTGCAACGCTTGTTTTTGCATTCTAAAATCAGTTCCTTAGTTACTGTATCACAGTCCTACAGTATTTTTTGTGATAAAATTACTCTCACTGTCTACGCTTGAAACTCTGTGCTTCCAGAAAGCAACACAATACTCATCTCCTGTATTGATTTTTCACTGAATACAAAATTTGAAAATTGTAATTGTGAGTGACTATACAAGATTTTTTTTTTCCTTTCCATGGGTCCTTTCTGTGAAAAGATTCTTCTGAAAGCTATAGCCATTTGAATTAGAAATGAATATTTAAAACAGAAAATAGCTTAATTAGGAAGAGTGCCATGAAAACTGAAATATACATGGTCCCTCTTTTTTGTTCTGGGAAAATGCTAATGCTTCTTACTTGAACTTAAATGACACTAGAGCTCTTTTTATTCACAAAGCAACTAGCTACTAATAAATAAAATATTACTAATGTTCCAGGTACCAACAATTTAATCAGAAGCTTTTTAAAAATATATGTATTTTTCATGTGTCTGAATGGTTTATATCTCTTCATTTGTTCTGAGTGTATAAGAAACAAAGAAAGACAGAGAACAAAGCGGGGATCTTAATTTTGCTTGAATTAAAGATGCTGAACAAACGTGTGCAAGTGAAGGCAATTTTGACTAAGTCAAGCAGAGGAACCAAATACTACTTTATCTGACACACCTTGTCCATTTCTGGAGTTAAACATTTGTTCTTTACATAGAAGGGGGAACATTTTCAGCAGCTATTTAGTTCTTTTTCAATAATATTAGACCTTCTTTAAGAAAGTGTGATCGTATGTCGGCAGTATCAACAACACAGTATGAAACAGGAAGAAATTTTTTTTTCAGTATCAGAGATAAAGAAAACGTCTGTGAAGCCTAAAATCTCTCAGTAAATGTTATCTATACAAAGTTCTTTTAGCAGTAGTAAGGAGTGAAGATATGGGAATGAAATTCAAGCATATCATATCTTGTCAACCTTCACTGTGCATCACACAGTCAATGGAAGAAAAAGTGCTAGGAGCTGATCTTTCTTCAATAAACTTAGCAGTTACATTATTTTACTCTTTGAAATATTTCCATTTTATGGGTAAAGGTACACTTTGGGTCTGCCCTTCACTGGACTATCCTGGGATATTTTATTGCATCTGAGCATGATTATGGAGGCTGAGTTTAGCTGATTGACATTAATGATGACTGGCCAGATTGCCTTGCTCTGTGCCCTCCATTACGTGTGATCAGCTTGTTGGCTGAATGTGATTAGGGTTTAGTTTATTGCACATCTAGCTGTCATGATGCCAAAACTAGTTGTATTCAGTCAGAGGTACCTCAGTGCATGTCATCTACAGTCAGGTCTCTGAAATGAGTTGAAGCTGTAATTGACTTGGGTGTTACAGCAGATATATTCATGGGCTTTTAAAATCACTCCACTCTAACTCTGTACAAACCAGCAGCAAAGTCATTGACATAAAGCCCTTATCACAAAAATCCACAGTGGACATTTATTCCTCCTCAGGCATATCTGCTGGGGTAGATATTTTCAGTTCTTTGTCATTCTGAAGGCAGTCAATCGTTTAATTTTTCTTGGCTTTATCTTCCTGAAGTATGCCCTTGGCTCAGGAGGCAGGAGCACAAGGTGAGTCATGTGTCCTTATGCTTCATCTATCGAATGATGACATATTGTCTGGTCCTGTTCCACCCTGCCTTACGGTGGTGGGTCTGCACCATGGTTCAGAGGCAGAGACAGGCTCACCTTTCCACTTCAAGCTGATAACAAGATCTGTTCATAATTAACATGGCAATAAATATAGTGTTCTGTTAAGTATAGGAAAATAGTTTCTGATCTCTTTTAAACTAAAGAAGGGTAGATTTAGACTGGACATTAGAAAGAAGTGGTGAAACACAGAAACAGGTTGCCCTGGGAGGTGCTGGAGGCCCCATTCCTGCAGATGTTCAAGGTTGTTTTTGATGAGGCTCTGAACAACCTGATCTAGTTGAAGATGTCCCTGATCACTGCAGAGGGGTTGGACTAGATGACCTTTGGAGGTCCCTTCCAATCCAGAGTATTCTATGATTCTGTGATTCTATGATCTTCTTAGAGCATAAGCAGGTTGGGCATGTATTTGTGAACCAAATGCTGAGACGGGTCAGCTAAAGAACTATACAGCTGCATCTGATAATACTTATTTGAGAATTATACTTATTTGAGAAAAATACAACCACCCTGGTAGTCACTCTTTCTAGGTAATAACTTCTATCTTGTGTGCAATACAGTATTGTCTGTAATTGTATACTCTAAAGAAGGTGAAGTAAGTAAAAATACAACAGTTATTTGCTTTAATACAAGAGGAACTGAAACCGAGGAGTGATTTTCCATCTCTAACTTCATTACTATAGTTCCTGTTCTGCTGCCTCTCATTTCAAGTGGAGTGTGCCAGAAGGATTCTGGGGTTTTATTGATTGATTGTTGTTATAATTAGACACTGTAATGGAATTAAGTGGGACTATATCTTACGTGGTCTTGTACACAGAGAATATCTAAGGACAAAAATCAACAAAGCAAACTCACAGTCAAAGGATGTTAGAGGATTTTTGCTTATTTTGAGCCTTTTGAGGAGGGAAATGGGAGGGAGGGAAGCAGAGGCAGAAATTACATTATTGTAGTGCTGAGTTGGTATCCTTGGACATTCAGAAAAAGTGCATTACTGAGGGAGGATTTAGATGATATTACCTAGTATAAGTGTATACAATTACAATCTCAAGACAGTGTGTCTATATTGCAAAACATTAAATGAAACTGCATTATAATTTACATGGCAGGATCATTCCTTAATACAAGCAAGAGATATAAGGTTAAACATTCAGCCTCATGAAAATGTGCTCTGTAAGTCTTACTCAGCTATTTGCATATTTCGTCACTGTAACAGAGGATTTGCAATCATGTGAAAGCCACGTGCATTTCTACCCAAGTACTCTGCTGTTGACAGGTAGTATTTTTGAACACTTAAAGTGTGGTAACTAATAATATTCTTAATATCAACCTCAAAGCAGACTAGAGAGTAATTGATTGGGATTGTCCTCTTATTTTTCATAATTAGCAAGTGAGGAATTGTTATGTAGTGTATGACTAGGCGGTTCCATTGAATCTCCTGTTATTTCATTATGTGGAGGTGAAGAGTGTAAAAGTTACTAACCACAAACATTACTTTTAAAGATACCCAAATATTTTTTTGACAATTCATATAAAATTTGTTTCCATTAAAATAATTAATAGTCTGATAGGTCACATGACAATTGTATGCCCTCTTTTTCTTTTGTTCTTTAAGTTACTTAGCTACCTCTTTATTTGCATCTTAAAAGCACCTTTCAAGCATTTACACCTTAAAGCAAGATGAAATTCAATGACAGTGATTGATGTAGGTAACTTTTGGTTAAAAAAAAAGTAAGATCCTTTTTCTCATGGGAATCTTTCTTTCCTTCCTTCCTTCCTTCCTTCCTTCCTTCCTTCCTTCCTTCCTTC
>JANVCC010000021.1:56437539-56481047 GCA_025345505.1 Todiramphus chloris collaris | reverse complement strand
TCCTTCCTTCCTTCCTTCCTTCCTTCCTTCCTTCCTTCCTTCCTTCCCTTTCTTTCCTTAGCACCAGGTACTATAAGCTTCAATAATGCATCTGATCAAAAGGAATTCAAGAGAGAATGAACTGTTGACATGGCTCTTGCTTACAGTAAGGACCATCTAATTTAATTTATATCTTTACTTTGACAATAAGGATAGAAGATACTTATGTTAATTTTATTTCTGTAAACTATCCATAGAAAGTGTTTGTTGTTTTGTGGCATTTGTTTGTTTGCTTTTGTCATCATTTTAGTTTTGTTGTTGTTGTTGTTTTCTTTTGTCATAGATACAGCAAAGGATTCCACCTTTTCTTTCTAGGAAAATTTATACTGTAAAGAAAAAAAATGGTTTATGTAAACAATATGCTCATTCAAACCCCAAGAAAATAACCCTTACCTGCCTCAGAAGTTTGAAACAACAATAATGGGTTATCTACATGGTGGATGCTTTCCTACACTTCCAGGCCTAGCAAACATTGAAAGCAAGGATAACATACATGCGTGGAAATGTGTGTGCATGAAGACATGCATGTTCTACTGTCCTCCATTTTTTAAGAAGCTAGCAAAATATGTGTCATAGTTCTGCAAATGCTTCAGAGAAAGACATTTTTATATGATTTGCTGTAACTTGCTGCCTCTGCTCCACATACAGAGGGCTGTCAGTTGAGAGAAGGAGAAACTTGGAGAACATTGTTTTCATGGGGTAATTTTTATATGCATAAATATAGTAGAATGATTCTCTTTTTTTTTTTTTTCCTTTTTTTCCCCCCCCTAAAATTTATCTGGCTAATTTGAAAGGGGACAGACATCAATGTTATTTAAAGAAAATGAGAGAATAAGAAAGCAACTGCAGAAATGCTATAAAAATAGCTGTTGTAAAAATCAGTAGTGGACCCATAAAACAAGTACCACTCCAGTAGCATCCTATGAAAGGAGAAGTTTGGGGGAAATTATGTTCTTTCCCACTCACCCACCACATCTCCATGTGTTTTGGAAATAAAGCAATCGTTTTGTGTCTCAGTTTTAGTGCTCTGCTTGGATGCAGATAAAGAACAGAGACTTTTGTAACCATTTCTGAAGCTGTGATACCTTAGTCACTCATTTCTGAAGCTGTGATACCTTAGTCACTCATTTCTAAACCTACTCATTAATTTTAATGATGCTAACTTCCTTTCTAAAGCATTATGACATGTATGCTTGAAAAAAAAGCACCATATAAGAGTTAGGTATCATATTATTTTATTAAAGGCCATAACTTTTCTTTAAAAACTCATTGTCATGAATGAAAACTAATGATTTAAGTCTATCACTTAAGCTGCAAGATAACTAAAATGGAGTGAATTTTTTTTATCCAGTATTTGATGGTTTTGAATTTCAGATATGTATTTAATGATAATGAATTAGGCAATTTTTCAGTAAAAGTGAGACTTTCAAAAGACATCTGCAAATTTCTAAAATAAAATAATTATTCACAGTTTGTTTAAATCTCAGACTGCATTATTCAGCTCACATCACTGACATAACATAGCATGGTACTCCTTGATCTGGATCATCCAGCCTTAGGAAGTCAGAAAACTTAGGAAACTTAGGAAAATCCTTTTTGGTTTATTTTTTGTTTGTTCTTTGTTTTGTTTTGTTTTGCTTTAACATAAGCTGTGTTTTGTACCGGTTGTGAAAAACACCTCCAAAATTATTACCTTCTTTACAGGAGGCATAAAGAGGACAATGTTCCGGTTCTGTTCCCCTGTATTCTCAGGTCTTGACACTTTTATTTCACTAGAGTCTCTATCAAAGCCTCTTTTGCTTGCCTTGTGCAGTGTTGTTTGTTTGTGACAAGGAATATTGACATTATTATAAGGAAAATAAAAACCTAGTCTTCTTCCATGTACCTCATTCCCCAGGGGAGCAATGTCTATCCTCATGTTTCAGCTGTGTTTGTATGTCACTGATTTGTTGTCAACCTTGGGTTTTGGTTAGACTTAAAAGGCATGTATGTGAAATACATACCAGGCTAAAGAAAGCAGCAGCTGTGAAACAGGTACAATAGGAACAGGGATGTCTATTGAGGCATGAAGGAAGAGTCTATGCCAAAAAATTCATTCTTCTTACCAGGTGTTCTGACCAACACAAGTAAGTTCTTCCTATTGTGCATCTCAGAGAACAGCTGCTGAGAATTTGATGCTCCAGATACAGACATTGCTTGGAAGAGGCACAAAGCAGTGTGAGGATCATAACTGATGAGAGCCAGGAGCTACGGCCAAGTCAATACGCAGAAAGAATGAGACTGCTGAATCTAGAATTAAGTGAATATCCCTGCTGTACTAGTCCTGCTCTTCATGATGACTCTTAGCAAAAAGTTGAGAAGCATGTGAACAGATATCCCTTTCTCCTCCTTTTTTCCTGCCTTGCTATGAAGCATTTCTAATATTGCTTGCTCCTTTGCAAGACAATCCCTCTCTGAAAGAAGACTGAAGAAATTTTAACTGCTTTTTTGGGATCAACTTTGACATCAGTTAGAAATCAGCACAACTAAGCCAGTTTTACAGTCAGAAGGTGCTGAAAAATTGGTGAAATGAAAGATCTGGCAGCTTGCATGGAATTCTTCAGAAAACATAAATCAGTCCTGTCTGTTCACCGTGAGCAGTTAAATCCATCTCACCACAGCAAGAAAGATGAAGAGATTTTCTTGTGGGCAAAGAAAAAAAATCTGTTGCATAGACACATTGCCTCCACCTCCATTTATTCAGAAACTGATTTTGATGCTTTCCAGAACAGACTCTTCTTCCATGAGCTAGCATCATATTCACCCACAGATCTTGAAGCATTCCAAAACCACACTACCTTCAAATCCCATATGTTCCCTGCTCCCACAGCTCAAGTCAGAGATTTAGTCTCAGACCACCACTGCAAGAGAAAATTGAAGGCAATTAGCTGAAGTCTGTTTAAAGGGGACCTGTCCCTGCTGCAAAGACACATATCTTAAAGCACAGCATGTGGCTGAAATTTTCATAGCCCTGAGACAGCCCATGTGCTTTTCTGACAGCTATTAGAATGGGACCATAAGAAAATCATAAAATCATAGAACCAGGGAATCAGAGAAGGGCTTGCATTGGATGGGACCTGTAAAGGTCATGTAGCCCAAGCACCATGCTGTAAGCAGGGACATCTTCAACTAGATCAGCTTGCTCAGAGCCTCATCAAGCCTAAGCTTGAATGTCTCCAGGGATGGGGCCTCACATCATCATGCTGGGCAACCTGTTCCAATGTTCCACTACCCTCATAGTAAAGCACTTCTTCCTAACATCCAATCTAAATCTACTCTTCTGCTGTTTACAACCATTGCCCCTCGTCCTATCACTACATGACCTTGTAAACAGTCCTTCCCCACCTTTCTTGCAGGTCTCCTTCAGGTACTGGAAGGCCAATATAAGGTCTACCCAGAGCCTTCTCTTCTACAGACTGAACAATCCCAACTTCCTCAGCCAGTCCTCGGAGAAGAGGTATACCACCCCTCTGATCATTTTTGTGGCCCTCCTATGGATCCACTGCAACCAAGGTTTAAACTCAGCCTTTCTAAAATGATAGTGCAGACACAGTAGTCCAACAAGCAGACCTGAAGAGAAGACCTTTGCAATTTTTCTACCCATGATGTCACATACTGTTGCACAAAACTGGGGCTGCTAGGCTAGTCTTGGGTTTAAGATCTTTCAGAGTCATATGCTAAGTGAAAGCCAGTTAGGCACAAAATTATTCAACTGTTTTCAAGCTCATCTGTTAAACAGAAGGTGGTAAAGAGCAAAGCAGAGATAAGAACTTAGCCACAAATGTTATTGGTTTTGGGGAAAGGCCTCAGGTGCATATACTTGGCCAAAGATTCTGTGGAAGGTTGTAAGAACATCAGTAAATTTATGAGGGCTTCCCTGAGGAAGTGGAAACATGAAATTATGTGACCATCTGTAAAGGGTACACAGAATATGCCTTTTCACAATTCAGGGTCAGAAATCAGCTCTGAGGAGCCAAAAATGTCTTGCAAAGGTTTTCCTTTCTTCAAGTAATTTTTGTGAGTTGTTATATAATGTCAGCACAGAAAAAAAAAAAAAAAAAAAAAAGAAAAGACAAACTTTTATGGATTAGTGCTTACTTCATATAGTTACACAAAGACATATCTTCCAGGTGAAGCACTGGCAACTGTAATGATGTTTCCATATAAAGTAACAGTCTGAGCTTTTTGTGAATGGGTCAGATGCATTGTTTGCTCGGGTACACTGGAAAAAAAAAAAAAAAGGGCAGATCATTAAATCATTATTTTGAAAGGTCCTTAATTACATTTAGTGCTGGAGAGAGGATGCTTTTGTAAAATGGATAGCAAGGCTGCATAGTCACAAAAAGAAAAAATGTGACTCTCTGTCCTGAGGCAGAAACTTCTGAATGCCCCACAGTGACTGGGAAGTTAACATATAATTTCATAATTCATTCAGTTTCCTCATGTGTATCATTCTTGTGGCATGAAAGATACAAGCATGTTTCCAGCATCTTTCTAAACACATCCTGGAAATGTAAGCCTGAAGATGAATATGACAAATGGACTTTTTAGAGGCACAAACACAGCAGATGCTCGGTTCTTAATTTTTTTTTCTTTGAATTTTGAAATTCCTTTAGCAGGATCAGTATTTACAAGTAGATAATTTTATTTATATAGGTATTTGCTAAGCGGGTTTAAAAGCAATAGTTGTAAAAGTGGTGAAAAACTGGAATGGGAAGCCCAGAGAGGTGGTAGATACCCCATCCCTGGAAACAGGGATCTGAGCAACCTATCTAGTTGAGGATGGCTGTGCTCAATGCAGGGAGGTTGGATTAGATAACATTTTAAGGTCCCTTCCAATACAAAGTGTTCTATGATTCTATGAAGTGCCTGAGGCTGTGACTCTTATCTCTACTGCTGTGTGTTTAGCATCAGTGGGAATATTTTCTGATAGTGGATGCTGTAAAAACAGAATATGACTTTGCAGGTAGAAAGAATGATAGGTGAACTGGTTTACACATTGCATATATCATAGGTACCTTTGGACAACACTTTTAATCTAACCCTCCTGGGAACAAATCTATGTGCTGAGAACCATAACGAAAATGCCTGCAAAAATTCTGAAGGATGTAAGCTTATTCAGGTAAGCAAATTCATATTACCAAATTAACTTGTATGCAAGATATGTCCTTGCACATGATTCTTACTTATGTATTTATTTATGTAATTTTAAAGGTTAATATACCCAAAAGATTCTTGACAATTTGTCTGTAGTTATAAGCTGAAAAAAAATCTTTGTCCAAAAATTCTTCCTGAAATACAGAGCTATGTTCCACTTGAAGCACTATGTCAGGTAGCCTGAAATATTAGTGTTGAAATGAGGTTTATATAAACCAAGATGAAAGCATGTTAAGTGTTTTATGCTTTCTGGATGACAGTAGCACAGTTTTTAACTGCAGTTTCCAGACAAATAAGAGTCACAGGAGCTGCATACTCCTGTGTGCCACTTTTGTTCACACAGCAGGAGGTGATGGCTCTGCTGTAATACAGCACGGTGTCCAAAATGGATGTGAGCCTAATAAGAGATGGTAATTAAACATGATTCATCAGATACATAATTCTCCACTGTGGCCTCTCCGAAGCTATAAACATACTGATGTTCTGTATTATAACAGGTCCTTATAAAAATTCAGCTCTTCATGCTGTTCAGCTTTTTGTTGGCGTGTTCCCACAGTCGACAAGTCATCATGTGACATGTGCCTTTTCTCCACATGGACCAGCTATCAAGGCACTCCTAGGCAGACCCCAAAAGAGTAAATCCCACAGATTTCCAATAATTTAGACTTTAGCCACACAGATACTTGCAGACATACTGAATTTAAGTACTATATTCATAGCACAGCCTGTCCTTAACAGGCAAAATATGCTTTCACTTGACATGTAATAGGGTAGCTGAGGTGCTTAGCACTTCAAAGTAGCCTGAATGGTGTTATTTATTTTGAGTTTAAACTGCTTCCAGTACTTGAATTCTTCTTCTTAGAGGTAGCTTGGGTGTCTATGAATATGATACGTGTATGTTCTATAGATATAACTCTGAAAGGCAAATCTGCGACTTGAATAGCCAAAGGAGGAAACACTAGGAACAGAGTTAGACTCCGCTGGAACTGGTCAAACCTCCAAGACATTTCAACAGAAAGAAGTTGTGAATCAGTGACAAGAGAAAAATCTTGTCACAGTGACTCATAAAATGATAAGCACTGCCACAGTCTAGGAAAAAGACTTCATTAGAACTAAACCCTACAAAGAATTTTCCCTGTAGCTATATACTATTGTTTTTATTAAAGTAAATTACTTGTTACTATATATTTTTTTTGTCTATGTGCAACACCATTATGCTATACTGCAAATATATATATATGAAAAATATAAATAAACATATTTTATTTCCTCAGGGGGACTGTTGTCTTGAAATCTGCTGCCTGAAGTCTTGTAAACCAGATATGCTCAGGCTTCATGGTGAACTGCAGTGTCAATTGTAAAAAAATTGTATCGTGGTCACCACTGCTTAACATCATGGAAGACATCATTGCATGTTTCTGTGTGAAGGATTCACTTAAATATTCCAGTGGTATTTGTCCTATATCTTTACTACTTTCAAGCTTATGCTCCTCATCCCAACACACTCTTACCTGAAAAAGTCCCACCTCAATATATTGAAAGTAAGACATAAGAGTACTTTGGCACTTAAATAACGTATATTTTGACAATTCTGCCCTGAAGTTGACTTGGGGACTACTCTTGTATCCCAGTGTCACTACAGTTAATGAAATGAGCCTTACTAAGCCACTGGACTCTTACTCGTCATGACCTGAAAGAGCAGGAAACCTGACAGATCTGGCACAGCAAAGGAGTTAATAGTAAATAAAGGCAAGAAATTCAGAAAAAGGAAATCTGATGTGTGCATGAACAAGAATTATGAAGGGAAATCTGGCAGAGGAGGTATAGGTCAAATTCAGTTCTGCCACATATATTAAATATTATTTATATTGTATTAATATATTACATATATGATATGGATTGTATATAAAACCAGCAATAACTTCACAAGAAGATTTTTGTCTACTGTATTTGAGTTAATTTTCATTAAGATATTCTGTGAGATGAAGGGATTTTGGTGGAAGGGAAGAAAAGGAGAGCAATTTCTCTATAGTATGAGAAAATTTTTCACACAAATTTTGCAGTTTATGTTATACTGATATACTTTTGTATATATAAATTTGAGATGTATATAGTATTGCAAAGGATATATAAAGAGATACATTAATATATAATTTATAAGAAAAAAAAATCTACCTACAGATCTATATAGACACACAGGTAGAGATGATAGTTGATCAACATACACATAACCATTCACGTATTTCCCTTGTTTTAAAATCCATACTCACAGTCTTTAAAATACATTGTACAATTAAGGCAAGTTACCTTTACAAGTGTAGCCATAGGGCCAACATGTAGAAAAAAACAACACATTCTGCCTGAAGCTTTTCACAATTTACCCTCAAAACACCTTTCTCTGATCAAATTTAGAAGAAAAACTTAACATGGATCAAGATAAAAAGTAACTAGAAGAGTTTACAGTCAAGGATCTTGCTTTCAAGATGGTGTGCCTTCAAGCCAAAAGAGTACTTCCACTAGCATAAGCCAGAAGGCATTCTTTAATCCTCATTCCAGGCTTTCTGAAGTACTCAGGGCTCTGACTTAATACTCTGCATTGCCAATGGAACTGTAACTATATTTCACTGAAAGGATTGCTAATAGTAGTGTAATCCAGATGCTTCTATTTACTTTCCTTACAGTGACATTGTTTTCAGTTAAGGACCTTAACTTCTATAGAAACCATTTATTTTGTTATTTTTATTGAATGATATCCACATCTATTTTTAGAAAGGGAAAAAATATCCCAGGAAACAAGTGATGATTCATTTGACTATAGATACAATTTCTCCACTTTAAAGCGAGACACAGATGATAACACCCAATCATGGTTTTGGGATGTTTTAAGCTCTCCTTTCCCTCTCTGTACATTTGCATGACAGTTTTAAGTCTTCTTAAAATTCCCACAAAACACTAGGAAAATAGGAAAATACAATAAGAAACACACCAAGTTTTGTGAATGTTATTTTTTATATTAAAACATTGAGTACAGATCCACTGGTTTTTTACCCAGTACCAGAAGCACCTTTAAGGAGAGGTTCAGTTTGATTGTTTACTTATTTCATCAGTTGTGTCACTACCAGTCATCCGCTGGACAGTATGATTTGAATGAGCTGGCAAGTTAAAACAAACATGTCAGCTTTTGATGTCATGGTGGGTTTTCAGATTTTATAAGACTCCAATTGGTGTCTGATGTTGCAGGCATAATTTAATTGCAGATGCTTCTGTGCTGCTTTTACAGAGAGAGGTAGATTTGTTCATTAAAGAGTTATGCATTATCTAAGAAAAAAAAAAATGTCTGCTGCATCACATAGGGCTCAAGAAATTCCAGTCCATGAGTAACCAAGGAGGATGCTAGATGACGTATTTTAGATGTGTTTTGAAATCAGGTCATTGATAACTAACATCATCAGAGTCCTGAAAGTTTGAGTGAGGAGATTTCTGCTCTGGTAATTTTCTTTCTTTAACATTTTTTTAATCATGAGAGAAAGTAGAAAAGCCTGGATGTATGCTAATAGTGTGTCAGAAATCAAAAAGGGAAAGGAAAGGTCATTCAGGAACAAAAAGCAAAGAATGAGAAGAAAGAAAGAAAGAAAATTAATTCTGGACAGCATGAATTGCCACAGATTGTATTGAAAATTGGTCCTAGTATCAGAAATTTCTGTGCATTCTTGGAGAAGATCTGGTGGGTGATGTTAAGCACATTACAAGAAGTGGGAAAGAAAACTAGCCATGAAAACAGAAGGCTAGAAAAGTCCACAGCTGTTTATAAGTTCAACCTTCCAATGAATTTACCTGTCAGGGAAGGACTCCTCGCCAGTAAGCAAGTCCATGAGCACTGGTGCTGCCAAAGGTTTAATTCCCAGCCTTACCCTGTGCATGCAACCTCTGCACTTCTTATCTTTGTTCTCTTTACAGAGCATAAAAGGTATTTCTTTCATAGCTAGTTGCCTAGTCTGATAAAACTTAGAGGAACATACTCAGGGCTCTACCTTAATTTGGTTAAAATTGCTAGAATTTTAAAAGGATTATGCAATTATTGAGGCAGCGTAATTAAATATGCATTTCTTAGGAAAAACAGAGAGATAAAAGAAGAAAATCCCCTCTAGCTTGTACCAATTGATCACATATTAAAGGGTTAACAACTAATTGACAAATGTCAAAAGTGTCAGCTGCTGGGACATGGTGACTGGAAGGATGCATTTAGTACATGCAATATGCCATCAGTGTAGTGGACATGAGTACAAAACAAGTGCTGTACAACTCTGTGAATGATGAAAACATTGGCAGAGCTGTAAACAAAGAAAGAGCAATTGCTGAGTACAGTCTGTATCATTTGGCTTGTTGGACACATTACTATAAAATGTGTTTTAATAGAGTTGCAGCAAAGAATGCAGGCCCTTTCAACTAAAGGAATGACTGTCTTCTGGAAAGTAGTAACTCTAAAAAGGAGTTATTATAATCAACATAATGCAGTGGTAAAATGGGTAAATGTAATCCTGGGATTTATAAACTCAAACACATTATGGTGCTCTATAGAATGTGAGGACAAAGAATAGCAGGAAACAATTGCTATAAATTGGAATAGAGCTAGATAAAGTCAAAGTAGAAATTAAAAGTATATTTTTTAATAGTGAAGATGATTAGCAACTGGAATAAAGTAGTTGAGTCTTATGTTGGAAAAACTTCTACAGCTGCAGGGAGATCTTTGTCTTGGATTAAGTCAGAATTCAATTAAAATTAATTAATAGATAGAATTGGTAGTAAGTGCTTTTTGCAATGGCTGCATGTCTGTGTGAGCTGCAAAGCTGACCCTACACTTGCTACACTTAGTTTCAAGTTGCTTTTGTGATTTGGTGAATAGGATTGCCCTTTCCCTGCTTCCCTTGGCAAATAAATCACTGCTGTGAAGAATGCAGTGGCAGAGGTCTGGTCTTATTAAATAAACACAGAACTCACAGAATGTGTTTCAGAAGTGATGCCAGAGAAAAATGAGATCCTTAATGCACTCGGTAATGTTGAGAGCTGTCATAAAGGAGAGAATTGATGCTGAAAATGTAGAAACAGCAGCAGACTACAGCACGTGAAATAAACCAGAGTCAGGGTACAAGCCACAGCTCTCCTATTTCTGATACATCAAGAGGGTGTCCTCAGGCATATGAGCGATGACACAGAGCATCACATCTGCACACAAAATGGGACCACTCATTGAATTCCAGAGAAAGAAAGGAAAATGACATCATGATTTTGGGGAAGGCTATGTATGGTGTGTTGGTGCCAAGGTGTTGGTAGTGGGGAGGCTGCAGGCATGACCTCTGCTGAGACATCGGTGCTGAGAACATTCTCCCACAGCTCTGCCCATGGAAGAGCCCACGCTGGAGCAGGGGGAGGAGCAGCAGAGAGGAACTGTTACAAACAGACCACAACTGCCATCAACATCTCCCTGTCCCAGTGGGGTGGGAGGAAGAAGAGTCATGAGTGAAGGAGTGAAGTTGAAAGGGGGGGGGAGGGGGGTGGGGGGGAAAAGGTGTGGTTTTTTTTTTTCCTTTGTTTGTCACTAACAAAATCTATTTTAACTGATAATACATTAAATTTGTTTTCTCCAAGTGTGGTCTGTTTTGCCATGACGATAACAGGTAACTGATCTCCCTCTCTTTATCTTGGCCCATTTTCTCCACATCCTGTTGAGGAGGAGGAGGAGGAGGAGGAGGAGGAGGAGGAGGAGGAGGAGGAGGAGGAGGAGTAGTGAGGAACTGGGTTGGAGTTTGACCATCGCAGATATTCTTTCTAAATAAAATGAGAATCTACATCTTTACAACTCTGTCAGAAAGAGCTTATCTCTCATGTTGAAGCAGTTCAGTAATTTCTAGAAAGCTTGGGATGTGAGCAGAAACTCGAAAAGAACTGATTTTTCTTTTCTCTTTTCTATCTTAGAAGTGTCCAGAATATTTTTTTATTAAAATTCTGCATCTGAAATTCCCCAAATAAAGAGATACTTTGGACCATCAAAAATGTAGATGAAAAAGGGTTACAATACGAAATCTTACAAGTACTTACATGACACATCACATCTGCATGGCATTACAAACCCAGTTAAGTTTTTTCTAGCTTCATTGACATAGTGAGGGTAAAAGAAAATAGCACTAGAGAGTGACTGCAAAATATTTTGCATTTTTAATATATCTAGAAACTCATAGGATCCAATTGTCACTAGCACTGACACCAATGGCTGTCATGGTAGTCAGTGGTGTATGCATTGAACTATTTCTTACACTGTTCTCCACCATTCAATACTTGGCAGGCAGGAGAGATAAAAAACATGAATACAGAAAAACTTATTGGTAAAGTGCTAAGGCTGTACTCCACTGAAGTACATATAAATACACTCAGAAAACCAAAACCAAGCAGTTCTTAAACTAAAAGCCTGTAATCCTACAGGTATTCTCTCTTCCTCACTGCATACAGCCTACACTTCTGTGTGTATGTATGTGTGCTAACACTTACTCTCATTCTCTAAAATCTGTCTTCTAAATGTTTTCCTTTTTTATTAAATACATAATTTTTCTCTTTCTTAAAAAAAGTGATTTTTCTTTTTTTTTGCATTTAGATTTTTTTTTCCCTTCATTAAACATTAAATCCTCATAGTTAAAGAACAATATACTTAAGACATTTTTTTTCCCTTGAATTCTTCTGGGTTTTTTTGTTTGTTTTTTTTTTTTTTTTTTTAAAAAAAGCTGATGAAAACAATGATTTTTTAATAGATCTATTTCCAAGACCTGCCAAAATGAATATTTAAGGTTTTTTTCATGTGTTTCCTGCCCCATTTTGGTAGAGGCAGAGAACAACATGAAGCCTTTAATAATCTAGTAATAAGAGCAAATATCTGTGAAGGGTAACAGTTTAATCACACAGACTATTGCTGAACCTACTGACCATTCTGTATTGAGACATGAGCCAAAATAATTTAACAAGCAGAATAAAATAGTCACAAAAGGAATCTGTGGGCACTAGCTCTACAACATTAAACAATATTTCTGTGAGAAAGCAAAGGATGTCAGTAGACTTCTGGTATTTCAATTAAAGTTTTAAGAAGATTCTAGGAAGATTTATTAAATTTCTCATTTACAATAATAGGCATAAGAAAGAAAATGCATTGCCAGGTGGTTGTTGTTTTCTTTCTTTTGGTTTTGTGTTCAGTTTTTGGTTTTATTTTTTTCAAAATCACCAACATTATTTCCTGATGATAACTCCCCAGTTTTGATACTTTCATTTTCCCACTATACCCACTCAGTAACAGAATTCAAAAATTTAAAACAGATCAACATCACAAAGAATAAAATGTTTTTTAAATTAAAGAAATTACATTGGAGTATTATATTTTTCACTTAATAGAATCATATCTCAGAATATGAAGAGCATCTGTGAAACAAGGCATGTGCCTGCAGTGTGTCAAATATCAGTACTTGATGCCATACTTATCAAAACCTCTTATAAGACTTGCTTAGCACTGTTGTATTGCCCACTTCTGTGTGACAGAGACCATTTGCTTTTGAGAAACAGATTCCTACCAGTACAGGAATTAGCAAATATGCTGGTCCTATGTAAGAAAGAGCACTTTCACATTTGCACTTCACATTTTTAGAAGGAGGGTAAGGTTTGTCAGTGGACAACTCCATATATTTCAAATGGATTGAATTTTTCAAAATAGAACTGATTAGTGGTTTCTGAAAATTAACAATTTTTATTGTAGTGTGCGTTTAAAGTTCAAAACTCCACTAACTTCCCTGACCAGGAATGCTCATCATTGATGAGCTATTTCAGCAACTCCAGTCACAGAATCACAGAATCACAGAATCACAGAATCACAGAATCATTTAGGTTGGAAAAGACACTTGGGATCATCGTGTCCAACCATTAGCCCTACTCTACAAGTTCACCCCTACATGATGTCCCCCAACACCACATCCAAGGGATGCTTAAACACATCCAGGGATGGTGACTCAACCGCCTCCCTGGGCAGCCCATTCCAATATCTCACCACTCTTTCTGTGAAGAATTTTTTCCTAGTGTCTACTCTAAACCTACCTTGTTTCAGCTTTAGGCCATTCCCTCTGGTTCTGTCCCTAATTACCTGAGAGAAGAGACCAGCACCAGCCTCTCTACAATGTCCTTTCAGGTAGTTGTAGAAAGTAATATGGTCTCCTCTCAGCCTCCTCTTCCTCAAACTAAACAGGCCCAGCTCCTTCAAATGGTCCTCATATGATCTATTCTCCAGTCCCGTGACCAGCTTCTTTGCCCTCCTCTGCACCCACTCCAGCACCTTGATATCTCTCTTCTACTGAGGTGCCCAAAACTGGACATAGTACTCAAGGTGAGGCCTCACCAGTGCTGAGTACAGGGGGACAATCACCTCCCTACTTCTGCTGCTCACCCTATTTCTGATCCAGGCCAGGATGCCGTTGGCCTTCTTTGCCACCTGGGCACACTGCTGGCTCAGATTCATTCACTTGTCAATTAGAACCCCCAGATCCCTCTCCGCCAGACAGCTCTCCAACCACACTGCCCCAAGTCTGTAACGTTGCATGGGGTTGCTGCAGCCCAAGTGCAGGGCCTGGCACTTGGCCTTGTTGAAACTCATACTATCAACAGTGGTCCAGTGATCCAGTCTATCTAAATCTCTCTGGGGAGCATCCCTATCCTCACGCAGATCAACACACCTGCCTAACTAGGTGTCATCTGCAAATTTACTGATGGTAGACTCTATGTCCTCATCAAGTTCATCAATAAAGATGTTAAATAGAAATGGTCCCAATGCTGATTCCTGAGGAACGCCACTTGTGACCTGCCACCAGATGGATTTAGTACCATTGGCCACTACTCTCTGGGCCCATCCATCTAGCCAGTGCTTGATCCAGCAGATCGTATTCTCATCCAGGTCATGACCAGACAGCTTTTCCATTAGAAATCTATGGGGAACAGTGTCAAATGCCTTACAGAAGTCCAGGTAGACCACATCCACAGCCTTTTCCTCGTCCAATAGTCAGGTTGTCTTGTCATAGAAGGAGATCAGGTTCATCAGGCTAGATCTCCCTTTTCTAAACCCATGCTGACTGGGCCTCTATGTGACTTGTAAGAGCACTCAAGATGATCTGCTCCATGACCTTCCCTGGTACCAAGGTCAGACTAAAAGGTCTATAGTTACCTGGATCCTCCTTTCTGCCTTTCTTGTAGGTGGGTGTCACATTTGCTAACCTCCAGTCCATTGGGACCTCCCCAGTTAGCCAGGACTTCAGATAAATAATGGAAAGTGGCTTGGCGAGCACATCCGCCAGCTCTTTCAGCACCCTTGGATGTAACCCATCCGGTCCCATAGATTTGTGTGCATCCAAGTGGTGTAGAAGGTCACTGACCACCTCCTCTTTAATCATGATAACCTCATTCTGCTTTCCCTCCCTGTCTCCCATCTTATGAGGCTGGATGTCCAGGGTATAGCTTGTGCCACTACTGAAGACTGAGGCAAAGTAGGCATTAAGCACCTCAACCTTCTCCTCATCCTTTGTTACTAAGTTTCCCTCTGCATCCAATAAATGATGGAGATTTTCCCTAATTCTCCATTTGTTGTTAATGAATTTATAGAAACATTTTTTATTATCCTTAACAGCCATAGCTAGGTTGAGCTCCAGCTGTGCTTTGGCCCTCCTAATCTTCTCCCTGCATTGCTTCACTACATCTTTATAGTCTACGTGAGAGACCTGTCCTCTCTTCCAAAGGTCATAGACTTTCCTTTTGTTCTTGAGGTACAGCCCAAGGTCCCTATTTAGCCAGGCCGATCTCTTTCCCCACCTGCTTGTTTTTCAGCAGGTAGGGACAGCCTGCTCCTGTGCCTTTAAGACTACTCTCTTGGAGTATGTTCAGCCTTGCTGGACTCCTATATCCTTCAGCACAGCCTCCCAAGGGACTTTGTCAGTCAGTCTCCTAAAAAGGTCGAAGTTTGCCCTCCGGAAGTCCAAGGTGGCAGTTTTACTAACCCCTCTCCTTCTTTCCCTAAGGATTGAAAACTCAATCATCTCGTGATCACTATGCCCTAGACGGCCTCCAACCTTTACCTCCCCCACAAGTTCTTCCCTGTTCACAAGGATCAGGTCCAGAAGTGCACCTTCCTGGGTTGGCTCATTTATCAGCTGTGTGAAGAAGTTCTATCAGTTGTATCACTATGTATCAGCTGTGTGATAAGATAGATATGACACAAATTAATAAATGCATCTGAGAAAGAAGGTTAATTAAAATAATACAACAAAAACAGTAGAAAAAGTACAGTGCAAAAGAAACGGAGATCTAATTACTATGGAAGACCTTAGTAGCTTTTAAAGTGGGCTTATGCTTCATGTATAGACATGATGAGCATCCTATGATAGAGTACCAGTTTCACCCAAAAACCTCAGACAAATCAATATATCAATATGTAGTTTTTAAGATCCAAGAGATTCTTTTGCTTGAGTTACAGTTTTTCAAAATTTGACTAATCAAAATGTCTTTTTTTCTCTCAGGATTTCAAAATTGTGATTAAGAGAAAATCACAGTATCTCTGCATTTGTAAGGAAATAATTTCATCAGTCCAGTCCCTCCATAACATCCTCTACTAAGCTCATCTGCTTGGGTATTAAACCAGGGAAAGACGACATTTGACTGTGTCAATAGAAATGAGTTTAAATTGAGCTATATTCATCTGCAATCCCTGGACACTCCTTAGGTGAATTGCAATAAATGATGATAGGGCAATTATACTCCACTGTTTTACCAGATGTCTTCATTTTTCTGAACTACTATTTTGCTCAGTTTTATAACCTCTGGCTCTCTAAATACCAAAAAGAACCAGCATGGCTAGTTACTCTTTCTTCATTATTGCAAGAACTATTCCCATGTGACACTTTATATTGGCTACTCTACTTCTTACAGGAAATTTTTTCTGTTATGTAATAATGATAATAATTTTGTTCAACTGTAAAAAAGGTGACTGTAACGAGTAGAATACCATTTGGTTCTAGTGAATGATCCAAAAGGCACAGTACATAAAAAAGAGCCTTCCTTTCCCCTTTCTTCAAAGTAGGTGATTTGCAGTAATTGGCCTTCTTCTGGTCCTACTAAGGCAGGGTCTACCTCATGGAAAAGTACTGAGCATCTTTGAATTGAAGGCAATATGAGCACTGCCACTGTGACCTGGTCTATATCATTTCAGTCATTTACCATAAATCTTTAAGAGATACAAGCAGTGGAAACACACTTCCCCTTATGGATCAGAGAACAGAATCATTTATTCACAAGTCAAAATCAATGTCAGCGGATGAAATGACACCAGTGTAAAACCATCACACAGGAAAAACTAGTTTGTACACTCTTAACATGACATATTCTGATTTAAACAAAGAAGCTTTGAAGTAATCAAGAAAGAGGAGTTAATAAGAGAAGGGTCCTGTGATGCTTTCTTGTCTCTTTTCCCTCGATCAATGGCACTTTCATGTGCTGATTTTAAGACACTGTACTCCAAGAACATTTGTCCACATATCATGGCATACAGAGTACACAGTAAGGGAGAAGCACTGCAAAACATCCTCTTTTGTGTCTTCATGTTCTCTTTCTTCTACTAAGTGAACTACAGCACAGTACAAACAGCTATGTGCTGAGATGTTCTTTGTGGGTTTTTTTGTGTTGGTTTGGGTTTCTTTCTTTTCACTTTCTGACCATTATTTTTCTTTTACTTTTATTCCTACTTTTATTTTTAAACTTAAATTTTCTTTATATTTTTTTTTTTAATTTTTCCTTACTCTTTTCCCTCTCTCTTTCCCTTTACCCTTTCTCTTCCTGTACTCCACTTTTAGGATTGAAGGTGGAAGCCTGGATAAGATGTTTTGGTGATTTGTCCCTCAAAAGAGGTTTAAGAAACCCTTCAGTATGCTACCTCTCCACAGTAGCTTAGTAGAGATTTTGAAAACAAGTTGTAGCTTAAACATCTGGTAATTAAGTGGTCTCAGAGAAGCCTCAAAAATTTGGTTGTAGCAAATGAAAACAGGTAGGGGCCAAATGTTATCAAACTTTTCAATATTATGAGACTAAACCCATCATTTCCATAAAGGAATTCAAACAGTGAGCAGATAACCAGTTCCCCTGAAATAGGGCATCAGGTCTTTCACAGAACTGTTGATGAAATAAAATTTATTTTCTATGCTCAGGAAATAGAAATCACTTTCCTTCAGCTCTCTTCCCACAGTATTTCTGGGCAGTGGTATTTGTTCAAATATGTACCAATCAACATATGCATTTATAAATCAAGAAACCTAAGAAAGAGAACTGAAAAAGTATTTCTGCACTTACATATATCTAACCTTTTGTTTGAATACTGTTAGTAAAACAGACTGACCCCAATAATGAATAGAAATTTCAAAACAGGTTGAAAATTAAATTGGCATTTTAGACATAAGTCTGCTTCACTATGTAATACGGATAGGAGTTTATTTGTGTTTAACACTGATACTGTATGAACCTGAAAAAATGTCAAGGTAGCCTTGACGTTTAAAGGTTATATTTATAAAGATCACAAAATCACAGAATGTTAGGGAAGGAACCTCCAAAGATCATCGAGTACAACCCCCCTGCCAGAGAAGGACCAAAACTAGGGCAAATCACTCAGAAATGCATACAGACAGGTCTTGAAAATCTCCAGAGAAGTAGACGCCTCAACCTCTCTGAGGAGTCTGTTCCAGTGCTCTGTAACCCTTACAGTAATGAAGTTCTTCCTCATGCTGAGGCGGAACTTTCTGTACTTGAGCTTGTATCCATTGCCCCTCATCCTATCACAAGGCACAAGTGAGAAGAAGTTGTCCCTGCCTTCTTGACACTCAGCCCTTATGTATTTATAGACATTAATTAGATCCCCAACATGTTTACATTATCTTCTGTGTAGTGTCATTAGCTGTGGATATGAAAGTAGTTGCCAGTGAATAGAAATTAGTTGCCAGTTAATAGGTAGTTCTTTACTATACCATCTAAATTCTGGACAATTATGTTGATTCTGAGATCAGGTTTTGGGGTTTTTTTGTGTTAAAAATAATTTATAATCATCAGAAACTGTGGTTGTGCAATATTTGTATAATGTGTTTGAATGGGCCTTTTACATACAAAGATTGAAACGTACATGAAATTTTGTGAACACCCTTATTTCAAATGTACAGTCCTAATCACAAAAATTCCATTAACTGGATAGTACAAATAAAGGTGTCAGGAATCTTGTCATTCCGTGCCCCAGACTGCAGTGGTGTGCACATTATGGCTTTAGAAATACTTTTAATACTACAAAAAAAACCCACCCCAAATCCTACCGTGCTTGAAGTACAGATGGAAGCAGCAGCCTGACTACTCTGAAGAACTTTTGCCATAATGAAAGAGAAAACAGATTTTCACCACCTACAAAAGACAAGTGCCCAGCATAAAATAGTATCACTTCTGTGCAGTCGAGGTTTTCCAAACACGGAGATACTAGCCAGGAGAAAAAGCTATTACCAGTTCTTTCTTGGTACTACTTACTTCTGCATCAGCTCCTCATTGTGCAAGGAAGATTTCAGAGTAGTCTTGAAGTCTGTTTTATTAAATTCCATAAACAAAGTGAAAGGTAGTTTGGGGTGATAGCGCTCCCTGGTAGATATTTATGTGCACAACAGATACTGCTAAATCATCCAAGTGAGGGGTGACTTATCTCTGCAGCTTTAAACCTTGACATTTAGCAGGACTGAACAAATAGCACATGTACCTCAAGTACACAGGATTTATTGCTGCCATATACTTAGATGCGCAACTTATGTGAGTCCCTTATTAATATATTACTGTAAAGATCTAAAGCCTCAGTCCAAATTATTGAGATGTCATCTTGGGTTTTGTGTATTTGCTATTTAAGTGCAGTGTTTGATGTATCAAACACATACTATTTACAGATGCCTTTTATCTGAAATTTTCAAATCATAACCTGTCTGTTCTTTATTTAATGGCACATTTACTTCCTGTTTTCAGAAAGGGAATGCCACATAGAAGTGTAAACAATAATTTTTCTTTCAAAGGCAGACCCTGTATTGGTAACACATTCAAACTCACCAGGAAAACCCAAGGGGACCGCAAAACCCTGTTGATCGCTTCTGAAATACTGACTTGCAATATATTCTCCCAATAAAAAGGCTGAGTACCGAGCATATCATCATCTGAGAGCACAAAAACAAAAGGATGGCTTTTCTAGGTTAGGCCAAAGGTCTGTCTAGTCTCGCCATCCAACATGGGCTTTGCTCTGTTGTCTCCAAAGAGATCAGGGTGAGCAATGCCCAGCGGGTCTTGTGATGGACTCTTTGATTCTGTTTTTCCCATTTTTTAGGAATATTAATCACATTTCCCTCAAGATTTTTTATTTATTTTCCCCTTTTAACTTTTTTGGTAAAGTATTTAATTTCCTTTTCAGGACAGGCATAGGCTTGTCCTTTCCATGGCACTCAGTAGGGAAGAAAGATTCTTGAGGAAGAATACAAGAGCTCAAACAAATAGAAGTACTTCCTCAGGATATTCTCCAGGAGTTTGCAACAGAGAAACTGCCTAGCATAGAGACAGTACAACTGCATTTAATTCAGGGCAAGGTCCTGTCCCCACAATGATGACTGTTTTTCTCCTGGGAGGTACTGAAGCGTCTGTGCCTCCAGTTACTAGAACACAAGTGTAGCTGCAGTCTATGAAGCCTGGGGAAAGAGCATGAAAAGGCAAGGAAACAATTAGAGGTGGTCACCAAACTGAGACAGAGATCCAGATCTATTGCCAACCACTCCCCAAGCAGTATTCACGAATCTCATTCAACTTGCATTCTAATTACATGATTTAGCTCTAAATAAGAACTTCCAGAGTTTTCAAGGAGATAAAGTAATCAAAGAGTAATCACTGTTCCTTTTCAGTGTAAGATACTAATACAATGGGACTTCATAATTCAGTGATATAAAGAGAAAAATCTTTTGGACTTATTTGGAAAAAAAAAAAAAATACATGCTTTGGTAGTCAAACTGAAACATGGAGCTTTTGCACAAACAGCACTTAAATTCAAGAAAATGTATTACCATAATTTCCTGTACTTAAGCAAGTATCTTGCTTTTAGGTCTAAAATAGGCGGAAATATCACCAAAGCTTTTAATGAATCACATTCTTTGTATTACACTTTTGAAAGAAACTAAGTCCTTCTTACGGCAGAATCAGTTGCTGTAATATCTTCCATTGCAGTATAGTAAAAAGATCAACAGAAAACACATGAATTGCATAGACATGTGTTTTTATGTGTGCTTCTCTTCCTTAGAAATAAGGACTTTCTGTTATTATTAAAGAACATAAAGTAGCAGTGGAGGTAATACTATCAGAAAATACTTGCTTGCACTTGTGAATGGGACACATGAGACCTAGTATAGTACATAGCATCTACATTATTAAGCTATAAATATCTACACTGCTGTTGTCTACATCTGAGTTCATCATCCTAAACTTTCTGTATTACTAATAATAAACAGTAGACACATTTGACCTGTTTCAGACACCTACATCAGGCTGAGCTGTATTAGGTTTCAGAGGGATTACAAATCTTCTCCGAACTGCTGTAAATAAATCTCTTAAGAGTTAACAGGCCATCAGGGTTTCAGTGATGAGCTTCCTATTCTTTGAAAGAATACAGGAAAGAGAAAAAAAGAAGAACAAAACCCAAAAACAGAATGTGTGAGAAATGATGGAGAAAAATTTGTCAGAATCAGTTCCTTTATATATAACAAGTAGCTTTCTGCAGGAGAAAACTGTGTTTTTTCCATTAGGAAATAATGGATCAGTTGAACAAAAAAAATATGTGTACATAAACATTTATATGTACATATATACATAACCCAAGGACACATTGTTGATATACTGTTGAAAATGAGGAAGTACTGCTGAGGTTTCAGGGTTTTGATAAAAGGATATTAAAACCAGGATCATTTTCTAGCTTTATTAGCCACAAATACCCAACACCTACTATTTTAACTTATTTGGAACGATTTCAGATCTTTCCTTTAAGGAAGGCAGCGAAACACATCCATGTCTTACCAACTGACTTTTAGTGTTTTCTGCAGTGTGGATTAAATCCAATGAGATCATTTCAATCTTGTGGAATAGGTTTGAAACACAGATATCTTCTTCATGTTCTTTTCATAGTTTATTTCATCTGCAACTCACATTTCACATACAGAGTTTTCTTGCCAGAAGGGACTTTTCTAGTATCACAGATACATGAGACCATAAGCATCCTTATCGGATGCTCTCCTCCCAATATTAAATTAAACAATTCTGCTCTGGAGCCTTCTCACAGCAGAAACTTCTTTACAGGATCACCTGAAGGAGCTTGTCTGGTTATGTGGAACAACATGGGGTAATTGCTCCTACAGCTTTGCTTTTTCTACAGACTTGCCCCAAAGAGATTCAGGACGCAGCATGATTTTAGGAGTAACCACAGGAAGTAAATGGTGTTTCACAACACAGAGAGGAATGGTTGGGCATCTGAATGTGTGAGGAATAGGTGCCTACCCAGTCTGAGACCTCCAGGGACTTATTAGTGTTTGTAACTGTCATGTGCATTAATGAAGCAATCCAGTATCTGCCATTCTATGAGTATTGTCACTGTTTCTCATAATTAAATGGAGTTTGCTTCCCTCTCCACCCTTGCTATCTTTGGTGCGATCAGCAAGAACTGTGCAAGTTTTCTAAACAATGAAATCCAAATTGTCTAAATTCAATAAAAATAAAATTATTCAATGTTTTGGATCTTGCTTTACCTTTAAATTGATGAAAAGGGAGTCTCAAGACGGCTTCTGGAATCAAAGCTCTTGTCTTCAAGTCCACTTGTCTGATGTCAGATCTGGTGTCAAACCTGACACCACTGGCCTCTCATACAGTGTTTGAAATTTACAGCTTTCAAATGCAGGTTTTCCATCCCACCCTGATCTTTGCAATGAGTTTAATGTTTCAGGTGTATTGGATTGACAGCCATGGAGATTGAAATCTTATCCAAAGCGCAGCAATTGTTCTCAACTAACTGGTAGAAGATTGAGTTATTAAAACTTACACCTCTGCGGCCTCATAAGCTTGCCCACAATCTTCCTTTAATGTAGCTCAGACCTGTGTTGGGAGAAGCATTGGCCTTTCTGCCAGTTTCAATGACCATGCTGATGGCTCAGTGATGTGAACACCTGTCCTTTTGCAAACTGATCATCAATATCCAATCCATTTCACTTAATGACCTATGGGCACTACTAAACACAGCTGGATGTAACTAGTGACCCTGAAATTAAGGGTTTGCTCTTCTCTTACCAATAGTCTGAGGTACCCTGACTTTCTTGATGACGTTTGTATAACTACAAGTTAAGATTGTGTATTCAGTACCAACATTTTTTTTTGCCTTATATCTTAGACCACTTCACTGTGCAAGCACAATGCAGAGCTCAGTTTCTTTAATGTTTTTCTAAAAGTTACGGAGTTAAATCACCAAAAAGACATCCTGCAATTTCCTAAGCAATAGCACTATATAAGTAAAAACATAAAACCACCTGGAAGCAATGTTGGGAGTAATCTTGAATAATCTCTAGTTTCTTTTTTCTTCGAGTATACTTTCCCTCAGACAGTGACTCAGCTTCAGGTGCTCTTTAGAAAACACAGTCATTTCTAAGCTTTGCGAATAGCTAAATTTTCAATTTCTGTAGCACAAAATTAAAGCTATTAAGTAGTCATCAGAATTCCACAAAGGCAGAGGAAGGGCAGGCCACTGCTCCTTGCTAATGCCTCTTAAATGTTTAATATGAGATAAATAAATAAAAGCCTTGTAAAAGCAACAGTTACTGTCTCAGAGACAATAAATGACCTCTCGTACAATTTTCTGTGAGCTAGGGAATCTCCAGAAGGACAATAAAGCTTCAGTATAGTACTCTGAGAAGGTGTATTTTTGTTATAATTTTTTTTTTCAGGGAAATGGCCACAAATCCATTAGCTTATTTAGTTCTTATTTTATATAATATTCATTGTGATATAGTGAAGAAAAATAAAAATAGAAAAAGATGAGATTTTTTTTTAAACTTTACAGATTCATAGATTTATAGATTGTTAGGGGTTGGAAGGGACCAAGAAAGATCATCCAGTCCAACCCCCCTGCCAGAGCAGGATCACCTATAATAAGTCACACAGGAACGTGTCCAGGTGGGTTTTGAATGCCTCCAGAGAAGGAGACTCCACAACCCCCCTGGGCAGCCTGTTCCAGTGCTCTGTCACCCTTACCGTAAAAAAAGTTTTTTCTTATGTTTATCCTAAACTTCTTATTTTCCAACTTGCTGCCATTGCGCCTTGTCCTAACATTGGATGACACCGAGAAGAGTCCAGTTCCAATCTTCTACTTTAACCAATCTTCTACTTTAACCAAGGAATGGCATCCAAACCTTAGTCTTATTATAAGATATATTCAAAACTTTTAGTGAAATATACACCCACTAGAAGCATGTTCTGCAAATTATGTGAATGTAATGTTCTAAATTTCAGAATTTCAATATCCAACCATTAGGCAGAAAATATGTCACTTAAAGCAAACAGGACATGGACACATCCTAAAATGTGCTCAGCTACAATTCAAGAGATTTTATTGTTACTATATTCTGTGGAAGCCATGTTGTTAACATTAGGAGGGGACCTGGAGCAACTTCAAGGGTGAGATTTCCATGTGGTTCTCTCCTATTGGTACCCTTATCTGTGCTTGCCTACAGCCTTTTCCCTACCACAATGTTACACCACTTTCAACAAGTGTGTGTCCATTCAAGTCCTACTGTGTGTTACAGTCAACTGCTGAGTAATACTTCCCTCTGAAAACCAAGCAGGTTTTGGGCTTTTTCTGCTTTATTTTCTGGTAAGTTTAGGACTGTGTTATTATTGTAATAAAACCTCTGAAAAAGCCATACATGCTAAATATAAAGTGTTACAGAACTTACATACTGACTAGCAACTTACAGATAAAACCTATGGAAAAATGCATATAGTTTATGGGGCATTTTTCTTTCTCACTCCCTGGATCACTTTGTAAATAGTGTATAGAAAAGAGAATAATTTTAATACCAAAGAGTCTTCCCTCTGGAACTTCCTTGGTTACAACTGTTCACTAGGTAATTTATGTCTCCCAGGTGGAGGATGATACCAAAACTTCACCTTCCAGAAAAGCACACAGAAAAGTGGTGGACAAAGCTGCATTAATGTGGGACTTCAGGACTTTGGGAGGACACTGCACAGCCCGCAATGCTAGGTGTAGAAATTTTCATCAAAATTATATGTGGCATCTAACCTTGAGGGCTTTATTCTCATAATACCTCTTTAATATTTCAGGATTATTTTGATACAGTAAGTACTGCACTGGGTTAGGAGAAGGTACTGTTTAAAATTCCTGAGGTCCATTCTGGTATTGAACTGAATTCTCCATGGCATGTCACTTGTTACTCAGTGTAGAGAAGAACCAAGAATCAGAATTCTGATTTCCTTTAAGCAGATAGATATCTCTAAGTGAAGTATTGCAATCATGTGCCATTTAGAAACTGCTTTCATCTACACCTAGTCTTTTACATTTTATAAAGACCCATACATGGCGACTGTGAAACAGAAGTAATGGAATTTGCTAACAATAATGACTAGGTGAATCACAGACACAAGCTGATCTGAGCAGTAAAATACTCTAAAATTGGCAACATCATGCCCCTGGCCTAGTGCAACATGCAGCTGATGAACAGAGACAGCTGGGACCTCATCCTCGCTCTACATTCTGATACCAAGAAAAATTAGCTGTGTCACTCCTATAACAGTAGGGACAACATTCACCTTCTGGAGCACCTGCACTGCCATCTCCATCTGGTTTTGCTTCTTTTTGATCCTAGTCCGCCCACCTGTATATATTCATAAGGACATCATTCAAAGATTGGGAGAAAGAGAGTAGAGGAATATCTATTATACATCTGCCACTCATAATCTACCTAAAGCTCTTGCATTTGCTTTTCATGGGATCTATAAAGGCATTTCAGAGGATCTATACAGCCATGTTCTGATTCATCAGTTCCCCATCAGCTTTTCATGCTTTTCTTGCTTGCTGCAGATTAACACTCTCCCTCTCTTGGCTATAAATGCCACAACATAGCTTTTTATAAACTAATCAATATTTAATCATTGTAATACTTTGGAGGTTAAGAGAGGTTCACACATGGAAATTATATTGCACTTTCCTGATATTGAAAAGACCTCAGTTCAACTCTGTGGGATTACTAAATCATATTATTCCCATTATAACAAGTAATCCAAATTACACATAGGCTATGTGAATTGCCCAAGGTTACACAATGCATCAGTAGCAGAGCAAAGAACCAAAAAAGCAAGAATCTGTCCTGCAGATTATTCTCAGTGAATTAGACCAAACCTATCGTGTATGTTTCAAGGGATATATTCTCAAATATAAATTGTTATTGTGAGCTGGTTATTCCATTGCAGCCCACATTCATCCCCCTCTGCATTATTGTCCATTCAGTATGACCTAGTTCATCACATTAATTAAGATAAAGAGCTGGAAGCACTCAGAGGAATATAATAATCTTGCTCTGAATGAACTAATAAAGTAATGGTGAGCAGCTGGTCAAATGACCAGAATTTGACTGACACTACTGTCACTGAGTGTCTAATTCTGAAGAAGCAGCATGGAGTGCTTAGAAGTAAAATGAACATTTCAGTAGGAGAAAAACTCATCAGCCTGACAAATGGAAAAATTTTTCACTCCATGAAAATTATTGTTTTAGAGATTATATATACAGGTCACCCCCTTACCTGGGAATGGCTGTTCTAAGCAAGTGTCTTCCAAGTGTGTTGTCCAAAAGGCACGCATCCCATTTTCACCTCTGATATATCTTTTCCTTGACATTCCCTGAGGATCTTAATCTCAATGGAAAACTGGGAGACAAAAGAGAAATTAGGTATCTTTCTTTGTGCATCTCAGCCTTAGACAATAACTATGAAATCTGTTTTACTGGTTCCATAGACAGCGTGATGGGAGCATCAATCAACTCTCAGTTTAGGTTTGCAGAGCAGGAAAAGCCATTTAGCTCCTCCACTTATTCAAATATCATTGCTAATCTACATACTGTGTATTAACAGCTAAGACACTCCTCATGTATTGCAGTTCATGGTTTTCAATACATGAAACATAGTTTTAGTATGCACCTGCTATTCCTCTTTTTGGTTGCTCTCAGACTAGTTTCATCCAGTAAGCACCTTACAAAAGAGATACCAACATTTATTTCTCCAGTCTTTTTGAGACATATATTTCTTTTTCAAAGCTCAGCTGAAAGCAGAAGTAAATAATTACCAGACAAATGTGCAAGTTTGTTTATATTTCTCTTGCCATCGGTATATGAATAACTGGAAAGAATATTTTCTAGGAAATGTTTTAAGCAACTGATTTTTAAATATATATACAAAGGCCCTATCTGCATTGGCAACAACATGAGGTCTATACAGCTGTGAAGATTCATTCAGGAATAAAATCTTCATGAAAGCTTTCCCAGATAGCTATGAAAAATAAAGTGCATGTACAGGAGGGAGAAAAAAAAAGAACATTGAGACACATATTCTCTTCAAGAATTCATTTCAGTAGGCTTTTCATTAGAAAATGTTGCACTATCTAAAATCTGTTTCCCTCCAGCAGCAGAATTTCAGAGCGATTCTGATGCAGGATGAAAGTATTTAACATGCTGATTTGATGGTTAGAGCACTCACTTCTTTGCATTGATTTTAAATGGTGTATTAATGCTGCTACACTACAGATTACCTAGGGTTCTTTAGGGATAAGGATACACTGACTCCTAGGACATTAACTAGTCAAAAGAACAGCTTTTGTTCTCAACTTACTTAGTCTCATCTTCCTTTTTATAACAAGATCCCTTTCCCTCTTTAAATTATCTGTGCAGTTTGCCTTTGCTGCATAGCTTTCCTTAGTCCTGCTTGTTCTTGCCCCAGGATCCTTTTCCCCCTCTGAGACAAGTGGATTGCCTAGATATAATAATGGCAGTTTCCTAGACAGCAGGGACTGCACTGATTGACTTGGGAAGTCTTATTCAGACCATCCTCCATTCCTAGGAAAACGGAACACTAGTAAATGAATGTTGAGGTTTGATTGTCTGAGATTAAGAAGTGCTATTTATCTCAGTACAGCAAGACAGCAAGCATTTCACTGAAGCTTCCTGAATTATAAACCATACTGTGGTAGTTCACATTGTTGCTTTAAAACTAGAGCAGACATTTGTTGAGTTGAACCTGCTTGGGAAAAAAATTAAACAACCCTTAGGAAAATATGTGTCAAATTGAGCTAAACTGCTGACTTTCCGTTTTGAACTGCTTAGGAAGGGTTAATTAGTTTACATTATATTAAGCATAGGGAACACAAGGAGGGGGCTATACATGCATAAGTCTGTGAGATTTGTTAGGATATTCAGTTTCAAGCAGATATATGTTTTCCTCATAGAGAAAAATGGATGATAAGGCAGGCAGGATAAACTGAGAACTCATCTATGCAAGGATCATACAAACAGATGTACTAGCATTTTTCCTATTCAAAAAATGTAGGCAGAAAAGATGAGAAATATTTATAAAGTGTCTCAAACATGAATATTCATTGCATAGTAACATCCTTTTTGGTTATAATTGAAACTTCCTTTGCAGCTAATTAGCCAAATCCCAGCTTTCCAGACTTTTACATTATGAATACAAGTTTCCATCTCTTCTACATGCAGAAGAACAGTTAAAAAAATTAAAACAGCCTAAAAAAAAAAAAACCATACATTTTAAAATAAAGAATGCAGGCCATGTTTACAGACCAGAGTAACCCAGATGACAATTACTCTGAAAAAGATAAGATGATAGTTGATAATCAAGTAGTAGTGAGCTCTTTCAGTGATGTGGCAGCAAGAAAATCGACCAAATAAATCACTGGAAAAATTAAACAAGTTAGTGGTGAAGAGACACTGAACAGTAATTTCACCTCTCTTTTTGTCAATTCTGAGACTGTGCTAGAATAGTGTCTTCAGTTTTACTCTTCACAAAAGGAAAAATTGGAGGGACTATCTGTGAAAATTATTTGAGGGCTAGTGGTTATTAATTACACAACAAAATTTTGAACTCCAGCAATTCAGCTTACCAATAGCAAACTATCATTGCTGTGAATAATTAGTATGAGTAAACTTAGGGAGGTTTCACATTGTAGGGTACATATCCTCTTCTCGTGTGGTCTCCATGGTTCTTATGGTGGTCCAAAACAATTTAGAATTATTTAGATAGCCTGGGTTATCAGCTCAATGGCATTACTGAACATAGGATTGAATTCCATAACCATTCTTAGGTACAAGTGATAGAATCATTGCAGAAGGTTTCATTTCTGACATGTAATGGAATCAAAGGGAAGTATGGTTTTTCAATGATTTATTTTGTACTATCTAACAAAGGGACAGCCTGGCATTCTGGTCTCTGCTCCAGAGACTGTTTATGTGTTTCATATATATCCTTGGATAAAAGCAGAAATAATCTTGAAATCAGAAACAAAATGCAAGAAAGGTCTCTTAGTTAAGGAGTCCTCTTTAGACCTGCTAGTTTAGTCTTTCTCTCTGATCTTATAGTTCATACAGTCCCAGCTTTACAGTAGACCAGCTTCAACAAGGATTGTAAAGTGCCTTTATAATATATTGTAATACAGGATAGGAAAATGCTGGTTCATGAAAGTTGTGTGTATGAGAGCATTGCAAGCTAGAGGAAAGCCTTCCACTTCGTGAGTACTCTTCTACTCACTAAATCACCTTGCATCCTTGAATAAGGATGTTACTCAAAAACTTTTGTGGTCATTAATGATGTTAGCCAGATCCGTGATTTGACTCCAACACTCCTCACTATCTCATTTTTTCCACTGTTTTTTTTTTTTTTAAAGGCATTCCTTGTGACACATACAAGGCAGCAGTTGATAGTCAAGTCTTGAATGCACATCAGTTTTATGCAAAAGCCAAAATAACAAGCACAAACACAGGTGAATGGTTATTTGCATAGAACTACACTATTGAATTGTATCCCCAAGAATAATTTAGTTCTAGAATTGTTTAGCTCAAATTATAAAGCGTCTTGGTCTCACAACAAGGACAAAAACACAACACGTGTTTGGACTAAGACTGATTGAACTGAATCCATGCACAGACCTCCCCCATTTGTAAGATGATTTCAAGACTGCAAATTCTTAGCCTTGGTAGTGTTAGTTTTCAAAATGCTCTGATTGTTTAAGATTCTGCCTGCAGAGTGTACCAGCATTGTTATTGGCAAAATACAATGTTATCTATGAGTTACTTCAGTCATATTCATCTGTGACCTCATAGATAGTAATTTGATATCACATGGCAACTCTCTAAGGTCATTTTTTATGAAAAGTTCAAATCAGGAACTCATCCTGGAAGAGGAAGATCAATATAAGAGAGACAATTCTCAGACTAAGCTAATTCACAGAACTAATCATAACACCTGCATAATTGTCCTGCTTTTGGCTGGGATAGAGTTAATTTTCTTCCTAGCAGCTGGTACAGTGCTGCATTGTGGATGTAGGATGGGAATAATGTTGATAACACACTGATGTTTTAGTTGTTGATGAATAGTGCTTACACTAAGTCAAGGACTTTTCAGCTTCTCATGCTGCCCTGATGGCAGGTGGGCTGGGAGTGGACAAGAAACTGAGAGGTGTTACAGCTGAGAGAGTCGACTCCACCTGACCAAAGGGATATTACGTATCTTAGAAAAACATGCTCCACATATAAACTACGAAGAAAGCTGGTTGGGAGGCCACTGCTTGGGAACAAGCTGGGCATCGTTTTGTTGGTGGTGAGCAATTGTTTTTCATTTGCATCATGTTTTTCTTGGGTATTTATTTCTCTCCATTTTTTGTTATTTTCCTTTTCATTACATTATTATGAATAATAATCATTATTATATTATTTAAAAATTTTATTTCAATTATTAAACAATTCTTATCTCAGCCCATAAGTTTTCTTACTTTTTCCCTTCCGATTGTCTCTGCCATTTCACTGTGTGTGTGTGGGGAAGTGAGCAAGCAGTTGTGTGGTGCTTCATTGCCAGCTGGGCTTGAACCACGACAGTGATCTGAACAAAAAAGGACTTCTATCACAACAACTGTGCAGTTGTTTATGTCTGACAAAATTTTAGGATTTGTTACTGAAAATTTGTTGAAATAAGATCAGAATATAAAGAGAAAACAAGAATATGAATAATCTATTGCTTTTTGCTCAGACATACACAGGTTGTTCATTCTGTCTAGAACTCCACTTTCACTGTAGAACTAATTAAGTTAGAAAGGAAAAGGTACTACAGCTGATAAGCCAATTACAACAAAAATTTCCATCAGGTAACATCATCTGTGCCTCTGTGACTGTGTTTTAGAAAAAAAAGCAATTGTCTTTTCTTCCCTTGCACATGATTTTGACGTGATAATAATAAGAAATTTTCCCAAATCCCATCTTTGTAAAGACATTTCATAACAGGCATTAGATTAAGATTTCTTTAAATAAAAGTGATCACTTTTGTGAGTTTCATAACTTAATTAAACCTGTCTAAAAAATTATCATCAAGTGTTTCAGATACTGTAACAATAGTCTGAAATACTAGTTAAGAAAAAAATCAGATTTACTAAAGCAATATTATGCACAAATTGTTCTGCACTTTGCTTCCTTTTTCACAACCTTGCGTTGCCAGGGCACTGACAGCATGGTAACTATAAATATTGCCTTTAGGAATAGTGCAAGGAAAGAAGCCTTAAATATTTATTCTTCTTATGTCTTTTTTTTTTTTTTTTTTTAAGATCATTTCCTAATAATATTAGATAATGCAATGTGGATAGGTTTCATTTGACTAAAGGTAAATGCGTACAGCATGGACATTTACATCCCAGACAAACACTTGAGGCAGTATATGGTTACTAAAAAGAACTATAAACACAATGGAAAGAGATCACAGAATCACAGAATTACTAAGGCTGAAAAAGAACTCTGAGATCAGCAAGTCCAGCCTATGACCCAACACCACCATATCAGCTAGACCATGGCACTAAGTGACACATCCAGCCCTTCTTTAAACGCATCCAGGGATGGTAACTCCACCACCTCCATGGGCAGTCCATTCCAGTGTCTGATCACTAGTGCTGAGTACAGGGGGAGAATCACATCCCTAGTCCTGCTGGCCACACTATTCCTGATACAAGCCAGGATGCCATTGGGCTTCTGGGCCACCTGAGCACACTGCTGGCTCATGGTCAAACTGGTTGTGAACCAGCACTCCCAAGTGCCTCTCCACCAGCCCGCTCTCCAGCCACTCCTCCCCCAGTCTGTAGCACTGCATGAGGTTATTGTGGCCAAAGTGCAGGACCCTGAACTTGGTCCTGTTGAACTTCATACTGTTGGCCTCAGCCCATCAACCCAGACTGTCCAGGTCCCTCTGCAGCATCTTCCTACCTTCTGGCAGATCAACACTTCCTCCCAGTTTTGTGTCATCTTCAACTTTACTGAGGGTAAACAATTTACTGCTGTGTGAATGGGAGGATAACCATGAAAAAAGTGGCTAGAAGGTTTCTGGGCAACAAGATCAGGGCCATGATGGCTCACCTATCTGTAACCTGAAACCACAGCCATTTTGCCAGGCTGTTTCAGAAGCAGCTTATCCAGATGTGCAAGGTCCTATTGGTGGTGGCGCAAGCTGGGGAGACACTCCAGACCAGTATGTCCTTAATATGCTGGGTCCTGATAATCTGAGCTGTCTGAAGAGGCTGCAGGAAAGATTTGTTGTTCCTCAGAGAATCAGAGGACCTTGTCCACCACCTTTGTTCCCAGGGTGCCAACAGTTCTTCAGGAACTTCATCCTCAGTGCAGGAAGTTACCAGTTCAATCAGCACCTGATGGATAGTCTGTGCCTGAAGATACTTGAGATGAATGGCCTTACTCTGGTAAGCATGAGCACAGTGATGTGGAGGCAGATATGGATGAACAGAATGAGAAGAAACTTTTCACGGTGGTCCTGTTAAGTCTACGACTCCTTGCCAAGTTCCTGGGGTGTCTTGTTTTCTTGCCCTATCGCACTGTAGAGCAACCAACTAGAGATAAAGCACAGTTCACACTATCCCAAAGCAGAAATTTAAAACACGTCAGCTGCATAGCTAGGAGCACCTGTTTCCCCCTTTTGAAGTGTCTAAGAGTGACCGACTGAGAGATGGACATGCACCATTTAGAGAGCTAAAATAAGATTACTCCCACCCTTAGCAGATAACTTCTATAGGCTATGCAAATCTCTCCATTATATGCATTATGTTCATATTAGCAGTTGCTATGCAATTACTATGGTTATACTATTATTAAAACTTAATCATAGAGCTGGCTTAACAAAACACCCTCTATCAAAACAATTCCTGTTTCTCAACCTTGGCATTTCAGCTAAACAAGAAATCAGACCCCTGATTAGCTATGATTTTTCTGAGCAAGGATATACTGATAAATCAGTAATTTTTGCCAAGCAGCAAATCTCATAATTAATTAGGTTCTTTGGGAGTTTAATTTACCCTATGTGAATTTCTGCAAAGGTAAAAGTCTCTGAATGACTCATTCACCGAGATGCATGGTTGTATCTCAGTATACCCTTAGATAAATGCTCGAATTCCTCGAGAGAGACAGAATTTCAGTGGTGTTTCAGCTTCTGGCACTCCTAATCTGACTGAATGATTTATAGTACAGTTCCGAATTCCAATTTCAATTACTAAACCCTTCTCTTTTTCTGTACAGAGAGAGTTGTGCTCCTAAATTTTCCCTGGCTTAGTTTTTGCGTATTATTTTGTCTAAAGAAGAGTGTTTAAATTTTAGATTATGCTGTTACTTATTGTGTGTTTTATTGTACTGATCATCACAACACCCAAGTCATTTCTGGAACTGCACTCTTTATCCTCTTGCCTCAAGGTCGGGATGACTGACACTTCCCATTTCCCAAGATAGAGTGGTGTTAAACACAATGAAGATTATAAAGTGTTAGTTCCAAACTGATACTTTAGAAAATAGAAAACTAACTAGCAATAGGCACGGCATGGCACAGATGTGTACTGAGACTGTCTTGCATAAGGTTACTAAGTGTGGCATTAAGGGTTACTAAGAGTCTGAATCCTAGCCAATGGGAAATGAATTCTGTTGTGGAGTTTGGGATCAATAATAAACAAATCTATTCTAATTGTATTGTTCAGAGTGTCAGTTTACCTTTGACATTACATACTGGTTTATGCCTTGGTCCCCTTGAGTCACAGACAATAGGCCACAGCCTGTAACAGAGCAAGATTTTTTTTTTCACGTTCTTTGCGACAGCATCATTTTGTGATTAAAGGTAGAATCTAATTCATCTTGACAGTGCATTCCCAGAAATGTCAAGTAATATTGCCACAACTATAATGACATTGGATTTGTTCCTAAACATCCATTTCCTACATGTAAACTTTTAAGTCCATAAACATACCTATGTTGATATTTACTCCATTGGTGGCATGACAGGCTCTCTTATATCAACACTAATATCTGAGTTTATGTGTAATTTGCTGCACTTTATGGTTCTGAGACACAAGATCTTAAAGTAAAAATGATAGATAATGCATCCATCTTTTTCTCATGCTGTCCTCTTGAAACAAGCTTTCTTCTCTGTCCTTTCAACCTTACACATCCTGTTGCACTACACTGCAGGAGATGACAGTGTCACTTCTTTGTTAAACACTTTCTGGGATGTTTAAACGTGAAAGGTGTTATATCACATCAAGCATCACTTTCAAGAATACTGCAAGAAATTCAGAGGACGGACATTCCAATAGTCAGCCTAGGATTAAAAATAATAAATAAATCAGATTATATTGCCTTATTTGCTATATACTTCACTGTGAGTTTGGGAAAATTAAGTCACCAAATAAGTCAACAGCAATGGCTAGTTTTTTTGAGTTAAATTAATATATGGTAAGAGAAGGTGACATTTGTTTTTATTCTTTTGAACCGTGTCACAGAACTTTTTCAAGGAAAACCCTGATATATCTGAATTATCTTGCATTTGCCATGAACTTTGCATATGCCTTTAGAGAACTGACATATTTATTATGAATGCTTTTTTCACAAGCCTGAGCTTGCAATGTATTGGCACAATGTTGCCTATAAAGTCTGCATAGTGACATTTCCTGATTCATGAGGGCATTACAGGGATAAAGCCACATGATATTGTGGTCCATAGTTAACAGCATGGATATTAAGTGCCCAAAATGAAAAACGCAAGTGGAAGTACAGGCATGGTAAAAGAGAAGGGAGATGGATACTTTTTTTCTGTCAGTAAATAAAGTCTCTGCAGCTGAATGCTCAGTTGCTTTCTATGGAAGAGCACAGAATGTAGTTTTCCTTTCATAGTTGTTTTTTTCTCCAAAAGCAACCAAATTACTCTCAGACATCTTTAGAGGATACATAAAGTATAAACCATCAGGGTGGAGGGTGATGAGCAAAAAAAGAAAGAAAGGAGAACTGTCCTAGTTGTGGAAACAAGTGCATGCTTAACAGAGACCTCCTCAAATGACCCTCTCCACTGAGGACTTCGCAACCAGCAATGTCAGAGGTGACCTTGTGGCATGATGATGTTTACTGATATTGCAGAGCACAGGAGGGAGGGTGAGTGACCTTGAGAAGAGTCATCTCCAGTAGAGCTGGAGTCCTTGTGGTTGGGTGAAATGATGGATACTTATGGACAAGACTATCAAAGTATCACCTTAGGGCCTGAGATGACCCTGCCTTTGTAGCCCCACACAAACACTGTTGGTGTGTACCTGGGAGTAGAGTGTTGTAGGGAAGAAAACAGATATGTTAAATTGTGTTTATCAGGCATAGTCAGATGCTGCCAGGGAACTGACTTAAAGATTGGTACCAGCAAGCAGCATGAGCTGAAGGGGTTTATTCATTAGTCATTTCTGTAGGCTATAGCTGTGTTTTCCAGAGTTATAGCAAAATTCTCTTGACACACAACATATTCCATCCTTGTTTTGAGTGCAAGCTTATTACCAATAATCAGGGAAGGCTTCCATTTAAATTGTGTCTTCAGGATAGATTTCGTTTTTACGTATGTCTGGATAGGGCCTCGGGCTGATGCGTTATGTTAATTTTAAGAGGAATCCCTGGATATTCAAACTCGTCTTGTAGCAAGTAATAGCTGTCAGAAGGCTTACAGACAGAACTTACTAGCACTGGCAATAATTCATTCATCTGTACAACATGTGAAAAATGACCATGATTTCTATTGTCATAACACACCAGTGTTAAGATGGTCCGTACAGTATTTTTTAACACATATTAACTTGTTGGTATTTTGATGCATTTTGTGTGGTCCTTATTTTGTATTTCCCTTTCTCCTTCCTCCTCACAGTTTTTTTCTATCCATCCTCATACATGATACAATAATCATCTAATACTTTCACAGCCCATAGAGGGTCTATAGATGCTTTCTGGCTTTCACAGTTGGTGTTTGTGTGCTACATTTATTGCTACTATCTTTGTTTTCTAACAGAAATCTCAGATTATACACTCATCACACAAGCAAATATGGTAGAAACATCCATATTCCTGTAATCCTCAGGCAGGTACAAAGTTATGTTTAATTGCCAAATCCTCCTGATAATGCAGTTCTCTTTTATGCGTATCTTTTTCAACTTGATTTGATATCCCTTTCCTACCCCAGCATGGCCACCATAGCCAGTGCTGCAGTGATTTACCAGAAGGCAGTCAGTGTGGGAAAAATCCTCCAAAAAGCAAATTTTTAGTGTATGGTGGTAAAGACAAAAATTGACTCATCTGAATTTTTTGAGAAATCATGAAATTGAAAAGTTGTGTTATTAAAATAACTGGCTTCATCTCCTTGTCTCCAGAAATGAAATCTGCTTTTGAATAGCACTGGGTTTTTCTGTGTCTGCTCACACATCAGAGCATATTTTTGGGGCTGTAACACAGAACAAACTGTGATAAATCACCTTGTGCAGCACATCTGCACAGGCTGGCTCACATGAGAACTCAGCAGAACTTGACATGTCCTTGACAGCATGTCATATACTGTTTTTTAGTCAGTTGGAGGGGAAAAGAAGTACCTTGGGCTGGTGGCATCCAGGTTCCACTGTAGCGTATCCTCTTTTGAAAACTTTGTATGGATTCTTCATGTCTGGTGAACTAGAAGAAACTTGACTCTTCTTAGAGCTGCATGGAAAACTCAGCTAAGCAGCTCTTCTTTGACTTTCAGTTCTTACAGTATAATAGTACCACCATGAAGCTGAAACAGAGGGTAATAAAAACAAATTAAAGCTCACAGGTGAAGGACAGATACTCACAGGTGCTAAAAAATCAAGCATTGGTCACAGACATGTGTGGCTGTGTGAATGATAACCACAAGATTCAGGTTGCACTGTTAAAAATTATTTTTATTTGAACTATTCTAAATGCAACATTTTAAAATATTTTCCTAAGAAATAAATTAAGTCAAAGTGAGAAATATTGTATTGGAGGTCTTGACTCTTTCAATTATATTTCAGATGTTAAATGTACCCCTCAGATGCCTTTGTTAATTTTTGAAACATTACTATTTGATCCCCCAAACAAAAACAATGCTTCTTCACAGTTTATTAATGTATCAGTTCTGTGCCCATAGATCTAATATTTGCTTGGATCTACAGTACACACTTTTTTACAAAAATTGTGGGTTTTTTTCTTAAACATAAAATTTAAGTCAAACCCAAACCAAGCTAATGAAATTATGAGATATATTTGGATGTAACTCCATCAATGTTGAAAGACAAAAGAACCACCACTCAGTTAATGTAGAAATTATTAGTGCCACCTATTGGCAGGCAATGCAAACAAAGCAAACTATAAAGCAGAAAAATAATGCAAAACCAAAACGCTAATTTATTTCCAAAAATGAAATTTCTTTTCTAAAAAAAAAATTGTGGGTTTTTTTGTTTGTTTGTTTGTTTGTTTGTTTGCTTTTTGTTTTTTTTTTTCCTGGTATACTTCTATGTTTTATCTCCCTCCATGAGATTAAAAACCAATTTATAGCAGCAGTGACTTTTAAGATACCACGGAAAGACTACTTTTGAAATTGTGAATGCTATTGATCAAAGTAGGAAACATTATTATAAAGAATATCACTTTATTCTAAAGAACTGTGTTTGTTCAGTCAAGCAAGGAAACATACAATGTCATCCACATGTCTAACTAGATAGTATGGGAAGATTAAAAATAAACTATTCATAAAGACTTTGGGGAAATTACAATGTTGATTACCAAAACACACGTTCCTGGTCATCTCTCATTGTCCTTGACTTTTCCGAGAGACTTCTATCATCTCTGATACTTCAGCAGCTAATACTTCAAGTACTGCAGAGTCTCAGCTAATTGCAAACATGTCACTTTTTACTAAGTATTTAACTTGTTTCTTCCTACTTAAAGCCTTGGGATTAATTTTCTTCATTTCTATTTATTACTGTAATATTGAACTGCTTCTCAACCTTTTAAATAAGAATGATGCATAAAAAGTATTAGAAAAGTATGTGTCAGTATCAGCTCTTGATTGCTTTTCTCTTCTTTTAAACTACTATTTAGTTGGTCTTTGTCCTATTTTTCCTGTGATGAAAGACTGATTTTCATTATTATCATGGACTTTGAGATTGGAATCTATTGTGTACCTTGGTAATTTTTGATTCTGTGATATCACATTTATGCAATACTTCCCTACCCTTAGGAAGTGACCCAGCTTCACCTTTTTGGATGCTGCCTGAAAAGCTCAAAACTCAGGACTATTGCTCATAATTTAGCAAATCTTAAACTTGCTGTTCTGGGATAGTTTGCATTTATGCCTTTAATATTGCTCCCTTAAGAAACTCCTACATTTCTTAAATTCCAGTGAAATATTACAAGATAATTTAGAGTTTACTGAAGCCTATTTTTATCTCAGTTTAATTCATATCAGTATATATAGCCAATGAGGTAAAGATCAATAGAATCTCTTCTCCTGTTATGTTTGTGAGATAGATATAGATTTGCATTTAATAAAAAAATAAACTCCTTATTTTGTAACCATTGCTGCAGCTTAATAATTGTGTTGCAGATGTTTTATTTTTGGCTGTCTGAAGTCAGAGGGAATTTTGGTGCTGACTTCAATGGAGAAAGATTTCACCTGAAGCAGCTCAGTCTAATGATTTCTTTTTAAAATACTGGAGCCTAGTTTGAGCTTTATTACATCAGACAGCTGCATTCACATCTCTATATTCCAAGGATCTTCTATTTATATAGCGGATACCTCTGAAAGGCCACTGATTATCAAGGTGATGGAATCTATACTACAGTAGATCATTTCATTTTGAAGTATTATTTGAATAGAGTTCCATAGACTGTTGGTTTTGTGACAGGGAATTTTCAGCTGTACATCTTTCACCATTGACAGCAGATATAATGTAGGGGACTGAAGTTCAGCAATCAGATAATTGATTATAGCCTCAGACTAAGTGCTTACCACATTATTCCTTTTTGCCTGTCTGATTTTCACAATAACATTAGCTTCTATATTCTTTCTGTTCAGGACAAATATCTTCTGTGAGAACTACAAAAACACTAGAAACTACAGAATGCAAGTCCTTCGTATCTTTGCTTTCTCTTCAGTATTTTAATGCAGAAGGAAACCCTTAGATTCTGTTGAGTAGTAGCATTATTTGGTAGGGAACTAACAGCCAGCCCAGTGGGACATTTCAGAAGTCATTGCTATGTTGTATGGTTCCCCAGTGACACTGGACCACGTTGCTTTCCTTGCACACAGCTGGATGATGTTACTGAATATAAGAAACTGATAAAACCGTTGCAGTCATGGTTACCACTATGTTTCTCCTGAGGGATTTTACTGTTCCTTGAGAACCTTCAGAGTGAGCACACCTCCAGAGCACAACACTGCAGTACACAAAGGTAATGATCTTGGTCACAGCTGTAGGTATGTAGGTAAGATGTGAGTTGATATAAATAATACTCAACTGCTTTTTGGTGGCATGGCATTTTATTTGGGTTGATAGTAAAAAAATTCTCTGTGGTCATGTGATTAGTGCAACCTAAACAGTCTTGGTTTTTATATAAAGAACGATAATATTACACAACCCACCTGAATGCTGCTAAGTGGTACATTGCTGTGTCACATGACAAATGGCAACACCTCAACACTTTACATCTTACAGAAAGTCAAATATCACCTATTGTCTTCACCACTCTTATGGCATTGGATGTAATTAAGCTATAATATAAAAATCATTTTCTTGGCTCCAAAACTGGTTAAATTATTGAGCACTAGAAACTGTAGGAAGTGTCACTGAACCTGCCCTGTTCACATAAACTTTCCTTTCACATCCTGTGCAGCATGGTTTCATACAGGAGACTGGATTTGATCTGACCTGGTGTGGATGATCTTACATTTTTATCTTCCTGGGAAGTTATTGACCAAAATATTGAATTTTGTACTACATGACATGTGCTATGAGGCAGACTTACTGTGATTTTTTTTGAAGATAACTCCATCAGGGAAACTTTTTTGCAGAAAACCTGAAGCATTGTTGTCTGCCTTGACTTCAGCAAGGCTTTTGATAATGTCTCCCACAACATCCTTGTGGGTAAGCTCAGGAAGTGTGGGTTAGAAGAACAGAGAGAGAGATGGGCTGAGAACGCTGAATAATAGAGCTCAAAGGGTTATGATCAGTGTTGCAGAGTCCAACTGGCAACCTGTAGCTAGTGATGTTGCCCAGGGATCAGACTGGATCCAGTCTTATTCAACATCTTCATCAATGACCTGGATGAAGGGACAGAGTGTACCCTCAGTAAGGTTGCTGATGATACAAAACTGGGAGGAGTGGCTGGTACACCGAAAGTCTGTGCTGCCATCCAGCGAAATCTAGACAGACTGAAGAGCTGAGCAAAGGCAAACCTAATGAAGTTCAACCAGGATACGTGTAGAGTCCTACGCCTGGGGAGGAACAAGATTATGTACTGGTACAGGTTAGGAGTAGACCTGATGTAAAGTAGCTCCAGGGAGAAGGACCATGGAGTCCTGGTGGACAGTAAGTTATCCATGGAACAGCAATATGACCTTGTGGACAGGAGGGCCAATGATATCCTGGGGTGAATAAAGAAGAGTGTGGTCAGCAGTTTGAGGGAGGTTCTCCTCACTCTCTACTCTGTACTAGTGAGACCACATCTGGAGTTTCGTGCAATTCTGGTCTTCCTAGTTGAAGAGGGACAGAGAAATACTAGAGAGAGTCCAATGGAGAGCTACAAAGATTAAGGGATTGTAACACCTCTCTCACAGGAAAGGCTGTGAGCCCTGGGGCTGCTTAGCCTGGAAAAGAGAAGACTGAGAGATCTTATTAATATTTACAAACATCTGAAGGTTGGACATCAAGTAGAAGAGGCCAGTCTCTTTTGTGTTGTACCCTGTGATAGGACAAGAGGTAATGGTCACAAGGTGAAACACAGGAAGTTCCACCTCAATATGAGGAAAAATGTTTTCACTGTGAAAGTGACAGAGCCCTGGAACAGGCTATCCAAAGAGGTTGTGGAGTCTCCTTCTCTGGAGAATTTCTGATTTCCAGAGGTACCTTCCAACCCCTACCATTCTATGATTCTATGATTTTGATGAAAATATTGTAGATTAAAGTATTATCAGGATATTCTCAGTCTACTGCACTGAAGTGCCATTTCATTTTTTACAGCTGACACATTAATGAATTAACAGAAAAATTGTTGAAGTAACAGCCATAGCAAACCAAACACTTCCACACTTTTTGTATGTACTGCTTTTTCTAAGCACTGAAATAACTTCTGTTTATAGCTGTAGAAGAAATCTCTAACATCACTCAATAAAATGTCAGTTTTGCCTTAATGCAAAATGTGGAATTTCATTGTAGAGTGTATTTTGCAGATGGATAAAAAAATATTTGTTTTGTCATTACAATGCATAAAAGCCTCTTGAGACTTCAAAGCCATACATCTGTTCCTATTGCCCGAATTAGAAAAAAAAGTCCTACATATTTATTTACTTGAACATGGTGACTGTGGTGGTGAAATAAGTACTATTTTTGAGCAGAAGGGATTACATGACAGTTTTGTTGTGATCAAACAGTGCTCACAGCAATAAAATACAAGTTTCATGGAAGGCCACTTATGCTAGGATCTTTATTTCAGTAATAATAAAGCACTTTCTTTTTCTATACTGAGCACTGGATTTAAGAAAATAACATATTTAAGGGAAAATACGTATAAGATTGACTGCATGACACAGACAGATATAGTGATATGAAAACTCCAGTATAAGTAACATCCCACAAAATATCATAAAGGATTGACTCAAGGGGTTTCTTTGAAGACTTTTTACTATTTCACTAAAAACAAATACTAAACCAGCTTCAGGAGGGAAGGTGAGACCTAGCATACAATGCCTGATTAAGTGCATGTTAAAAACAAATCAATCTGCCCACTCAGTTCCAGGAATTCTCTTAAAAAACAAGGAGGTTATATTGCTTAAAGAGAACTGTGCTATTAATTCAACTCCACAGAGTGTTGAAAAATGTGTAGTGCAGCTCCAGCATAGCATCTCCTCTAAGCTGTCTCTAAACAGGTGGGTTTTTTCAGCTTTGCATTTGTTTTGTAAGGAAGAGCTAGATGGTCATTCCTGGAAAGATATTCCTAATTTTTTCTGGACCACAGAAGAATCTTATGGGGCAGATTCCTATGTGATGGAGGTCCAAGGGGAGTTTTGAGAAACCAGTGGGTAAGCGATAGTTCAGATATGCAGCAGCTTGTAACCCACAGAACATCTCAGCTCCACGGAGCTGGAGCTAAGCTGCTGCAATGCTCAAGATCCCCATAGGAACAGAGTTAAACAGCAGATTAGCTTTAGCCTTGCACAGTTACAGAGCACCACAGGACTGGTGCTTGAAGATAAGCTTAGCATTTGTGAAGCTTCCCTCACAGCAAATCCAGGAGACGTAACCAATGGAATGATGATAAAGGTGTAATACTCATTAATATCAACAAAAACCTGATCTTTGTTTTCTTGCCAATTGTCTGACACCGGACAAAGTTGTGGAAATCTAATCAGAGAACTAGTCAGGAAATTGGAATTTTACTCATGGACACTATTGTGAGGAAATAAAGAAAATCTTTTAAGATTTCCCTGGTGGATACTTTACAGAATTAAATGTACAACAAATGACTTCCTCACATCCCTTGACTGCCTTCCAGCTTAACTGTGTTAAAACAGTAGAGTGCTAAAGTCACTCTTTGGAGATGAAGTAGCATGGTCATGCTTTGAAGTCAAATAAACCTGTAAAAGAGAAAGTTCTGCTTACCAATGAGAAACAAATTCTTTTTAAAAGCTAAGCTGCTATTTCCTCCTTCATTTTTTTGAAGTATATTTTTCCATAATGTCTTCTTCAAACAATCCCAAATCCCTTTCTTTTCAGCTCAAAAAAATAATGTTATTTAGAAATTATATTATTTTCTATATAAATTTAATTTTGAAAGAAAAACAAATAGTTACATCCTGGTTTTCAACAGGATGGCCACTATCTGTAATGATGAACATTAGAACTGTTGACTGACTAAAAAAAACCCTATCAAAACAGAGACAGCACAGAGGAGAATTCTTCTGAAGCTGTAGTCCAGAAGTGCATTTTACTTAAATTATAATGAGAAGAATAGAAAGGTAATTCTCAGATAAGACTATGTGGAAAACATAGCTTCAATCTGCAAGCCACGGACTTACTTTCTTATACACCTTTGTTTTGATTTGCAGAGAGAACAGAGTATACTGTAGCTCCTTAGCACTTTTCTAGTCTGTTTAAGATTAAGGAGAAATCACCAATGTAAATGAAGGATACAGTTTCATAGTCTATCATGTCTCTGGACTCACACATCAATGACAAATCTTGACAGAAATGGAGCATTGCAATTCCCTGTTCAGATAAATTGGAAAAATAATAAGAA
>JANVCC010000021.1:56412346-56437139 GCA_025345505.1 Todiramphus chloris collaris | reverse complement strand
AGAAAAGAAAAGAAAAGAAAAGAAAAGAAAAGAAAAGAAAAGAAAAGAAAAGAGAAGAAAAGAAAAGAGAAGAAAAGAAAAGAGAAGAAAAGAAAAGAAAAGAAAAGAGAAGAAAAAAGAAAAGAAAAGAAAAGAAAAGAAAAGAAAAGAAAAGAAAAGAAAAGAAAAGAAAAGAAAAGAAAAGAAAAGAGAATCCTTTGCCTGGTTACTGAAAACTTGTTGTAACTAGTAAATTAAAAAGCTGCTAAAAAATTATCAGAACTTAAAATAAAAATGCATGCTATTAAATTCAAGGTATTCAGGAAGTCTAATGAGATATATATCTTAATCTCCATCATTTTCTGCTTTTCATAGCTTGTATTCTAAAGGATATTCACCTGGCCTATTTTCAGACCAATACAACCAAAAGCTCAGTTGAATGATGAATTCTGATTTCCATCTGATGGCTCGTGTTTCACAAGAAATAAATCTCTGCTGCTGACGTTATTTTAGAGCAAGGTCTGCAGAAGCCAAGGATCAAATGGTGTAGCCTGACGGTTCCCTGCATATACCTGTGAGACAGAAGTTGAAAAGGAAGCACATTGGTAAGACACATGTAGGAGGTGGCACTGCTGCTGTACACACTTGGTGTCCCTGCCTCAGAAATTTGCAGATCATTTCTAAGCATAGAAACAGTTACTTTCAGAAGATCTGTATGCAACATTTAGAAAACCAGGAATTTATCAATTGTATAGCCTAGATGACTCCCCAAAATAGACTCCAGATAACCAAGTGGCCTTCTTTCCTTCTGAACAGTGGCATTTTACTTAACACATAAGGGCAGAAGAGCACCTGAAAAGATTTGAGTATCTGATCCAGTGCCTTGTCTGAGGGTGGACAGTAGTGGATAGTGGGTGCTTAACAAAATAATATAAAAGCAAGTTTATATTCTACCAGTATCTTACAGTTAGTGGCTTAATGATTTCTTAAATCAGGCATGAGCTCAGCTCTTTGTATTTAATAGACCCCAAAGGATTTTTTGTTCTTTCTATAAATTCCTCTGAATCCGTTTCTACCTTTGTTCTTCATAATATCCTGTGGTAACAAGTTCCACATTTTAATTATGAGCATGTTAAAAAAGTACTTCACTTGTTTTAAACCTGTTCCTTGAAAAATATCGTTTGACAACTTCTTGCTCTCTTTGAGAGCTAATGAATGATCACCACTCCTGATTTTATATTCTTGTACCATATCACGGCTTTTCCAAATTGGAAGTCTTATTCTGTTTAATCTCCCTTAAAACCAAAGCTGTTCTGTACTGTTGCTCATCCTTGCATATTCCTTCCTGCTTTTCTATTTCTGACTAACTCTTTCCAAATGAAAGTATTAGAATGCACTACATTAGTAAAAAATATGTCCTAGTGATTTATATGCTGCCTTAATTATGATTTTTGTTTCATTCTACATTCCTTCCCCAACAACATCTTATATCACAGTTTGCCTTTCTGGGTTTACCAGGCATGAAGGTCTCTTCATAGAATTATCACAGCTACTTTGAGATTCCTTTGCTAAATAGTCTTAACTAATTTAGCGATCATTTTTCTATATGAATAGATACGGTTGTTTTTCCCAATGAGCAGTTTGTTGTATTTCGTTGACCATGAACCATTCATTGATTATTCATGACCATGTCATTGACCATCTATTTTATAGATGGTCAAAATTTTTTAATGATTTCTTCACACTTTAGTTTCTCCTCTTTCCCAGCAAATTCTTGTGGGAAGAGAAGCACAAGTCCTTTTCATTCCTTCACCCTTAGAATGGAAACATCTGTTTTGTTTACAGTGATAAGGAAATGAAACCATTGATATAAAACAGGTTAACTATCAGTGTCTGGAGCAGCCTCTGATTTTCTGAAGTCATTCACAACAAATCCTTTAACATACCTTGGAGGTGAATCCCAGAAGGATTCTAGAACAGCAGTGCAGCTCTGAGATTTTAAGAAAAAGACAGGAGGCAACCCAGTATTAGCCTGGTAGTTTACTGTACCTCATAAATCAATATTTTCTCCTGACATCACTTCATTCCTTCCAAAATGGGGACCAAAATTTAAGAGGTGTACAAGGTCAGAAATACAGTCCTAATCGTAAGCTACAGTGAGAGTGCAGTAAAAATCCCTATACTTGGTGAAAGTATTTTCATCCTAAGAAGTAGTTAGGGAACTACCTTGCACAATATGAAAGAGTGCAAGTGGTTACAACTCTGCACTGACAAACACAGCAGATGACCTCATTCCTTAGGTGTTTTCTATTCCTAATTCCTGGTGCCATGTAATTTGTAATTGTTTCTCAGTCTATCTCGGTGGCCTGTATGGCATCTGAAAGCCTAATCTGTTTCAACCAGGATCTTATGCTATTAGTAAAGAAGGAAATGTCAAAATGTCTTTCTCCATACCTTTCTGTGCTGAAACACAATGTTTTACAGAGCACTTCACAAAAGCTTTGATTTTTCTCCCTGTATATAATTTTTATAACAAAAAAGAATCCCCTTTATCCCAATTTTGTCATTGTTATTATTTGAACAAATACTATCATCTGTGACTCCCATTCTATTAAGGTGACTCCCATGGTATTGAATGCAAAGTTGTTTTCGCATACAGCTTACAGCTCAGATGGCGTTCAGTTTACTCTTCCCCGTGGAATTTGAAGTCATAGCAGTCGTACTTAATAGTTCTAAAGGAAATCAAGCAGAAAACACTCATTTAAAATGAAAAGGCCAAAGAAACTGTAAAAATTGGAAAACAATGAAGTGGGAAAAAAAAGAATACGTAAAATATTTTACAAAATAGCAAAGTGGCCAATAGCTTTTCTTTATGGTTATCAATTATAAATTTTCCTGGCTTCTGAAATTTTTCAATAAATATTTTTTACAGTCTGAACAAAATGTTCCCTGGGGAAGATGATGTCTTGGTTTGAAATCAAGTTCCATCTCAGTCATAAAATATTTGCAATAAAGCAGATTTCTGTAAAGTATGTCCACTTGCATTACACATTAGTGACCAACCAAACAAACAAAAAACAAACAAACAACCAAGTAAAAACCAACCAAACAAAAAACCAACCAAAAAACCACAAAAAAACTCCAACAACAGAAAACCAAACAAACAAAATCAACAAAAATGAAGTATCCATTCAACAGTATGGAAAGTTTAACAACAATCCAAAAGTTTTTCCCCTACCCCTTCCCGCAAATAGTGTCAATTCAGGACAGGATTGGCCATAATAATATAGTGAAATAATGTGCTTCAGGAATTGCAGGTGTGTGTGTATGTGTGTGTGTTGTGTTTCTAACGTAGTACAGGAGATGAATCCTGTGAAATTTAATTAACACAACTCTTTTTCTCTTACATTATTTTTAATGGAAGGTCAACATTTTCCATCTAGCAGTGTGTAAGTTATTTATCTATTTCTTTTTTATTTATTTTCAGTGCTAATTCATTCTGCTAAATGCTGTATTAATTTGAAAAAGTCTATTTGTTTCCGTTGTCATTATAGGAAGCCTAGAGCTATTAGGAGCCAAATTAGGTCTGGTGCTTTTTTGCTTTAATTAAATATAGGTTGGAAAAAAAAAAAAGTTTTAAAAAATAAGCTTATTTTTCCCTATTATGAGTTTGCATTAACTTTGTTGGATTACAGTGACATACAAATCTGATTTGGGATTAGACGTGCTGATGCACAGGCAGCTTGATGGGGCCAGTAGAGTGACAAAGATGGTGGAATATGGTAGATCAGCTACTGCAAGAAGGATTACAAGACTTCTTTCTACATAGTAGATATGCTTTGGGAGAATGTCAGCCATTACTGCTTATTACCATCTGGGCTAAAGCAGTCCTTCCCTCAGGCACTCTAAACCTACATCACCTCTTTATGTCTCTGTGGTCTGAAAGCAGAAACGTCCAGCTAGAAGGCTGGGACACCTGGTTGCATTGGAGATGGAATAGAAGTGAATAAGGGAGGCTGAAGGAGCTCCTAAACCAGTAATAAATATATTAAAATGCAGAGTATGTTGAGGTTTTACAGCAAGCAAACTGGAAATCCATCATTGAAAATTATTGCTAAGTGATAGAAATTAATTCAAAGAGGCATTATGCAAAAAAAAAAGCTATGTGTAAATCCAAGCTCACTACATCACAAATATATATAAAGTTTTGATTTCTTTGCACTAGAAATGCTGCTCTTTAACTTCAACTAGCATGAATCAAAACAATCTTCAGCAGAGCTACACTGATTTACATGAGCTGCAGACACGACCCATTGTATTTAATTTTAGGCATCTTATTATAAGAAAGTTTTTCACATATTGGAGGAAGATCAGAAGAAAGCTACAAAAATGATTAGACTTCTGGAGTGATTGATGTATGAGGATTGATTGCAGTTGCTAAATATGCATAGTTTGTCTAAGAAATGACTAAAGGGGGACATGGTAACGATCTATAAATATTTGAAGAGTCTAAATGTCAAGGAAGGAAAGGCATTTTCAGGATACAGAAGAGAAGAACCAGAACAAAATTAGTAAAAGAAAAAGAAAGTGAATTTAAAAACTGTCCTAAAGGAAGACCTTAGAGAAAGCAAAGGTCTTGCCTTTCCAAAAGAACAAAAAAAAAGATATAGATACTGATATTGATATACAGATGAATACATTTACAAATGCATCTGGGATCCAATATCATTTGAAATGACATTGAAAAGGAAATGTTAAGGCCAGTTTTTTCTCTATTCACCCGGTTGGGTTTTTTTTGTTTTGGTTTGGGGTTTTTTTTCCTTTTTTTTTTCTTTTTTTTTTTCTTTTTTAAGGTTTAAACAACTGTTACTCCATGAGGAACAATAAAATGGAAAAGATGTGACTACATCCATTGTAATTGCAAGTGATTTAAATTTATAATACCAGTTTTATCCAGGAAGTATCGCTTTCACTTTGATGGAAATAAGGAGAAACAAAAGATTTGTATTTTTCCTGGGTTTATTATCTCTGGAGCCAATAGTATGATTTAGGAAACAACAAAGAGAATGTTGCCTCTGGAGATGCCTTCCACATTTTTATATATTCAACCCAGAATACTTTCATAAATGAGTGGTGAGTTCAGAAAATGTTTATGTATATAGCACTGACATGATAGCTATAACTATAGTTTTATGTCTTACTATGAATTTCATTAAGACATGGTTTCAGGATTCAGTACTGAGAAGTGCTGAGAAGTATAGAGAAGATCAAATTTCTGTAAGATGATGACAAGAAATGACAATAAGAAAGGAGATTCAGAGAAATGTGCCTAAAACTAGCAATAATTTGATGTTCATCAAAAAAGAGTGGTATGTCTCCAATTCCAAATGTAAGTGAGAAGGTGAGAAAACAGATATTTGAATACGTACAGACATGACAAAAGAACTGGACATAAAGAATCACAGCTCCAAATTCAAAACAAAGATTCTTGAGATTTTTCCTAAAGTTATAAATGATCTCCAAAAGTAAAAATAAATATGTAATCTAAAAGTAAAATTAATGTGATTATCTGATTGTATTTCATGAATTCATCATAAATTTCAAAGATGTTGAAGACAAAAGAAATTATAATGTCCCTCTTTTTTACCTCCAGCATAACACAGGTTTGAAGCTATCACTCATCAATTTATTGGCAAGTTGGACTAAGGAGAATCTTTTTGAAAGATTTTTAGCCTAGATTTAAAGACTCTAAATGATGGAGAATTCATTTCATCCATTTGTAGTCCATAGCAGTGCTTGTCAATCCTCTATATCAAAAATAAATATACTCTATACTAAAATAAATGTGTCTTATTTCAAATGTAGACATTACTGGTTTCAGTCTCTAGCCACTGGCACTCTCTCTGTATAATTTCTACCATGTTTACTTCTCAGAAATCCATTTATATCCTAAATAATTGCTATTTTATTCTTTGGTTGATGTCTATCCACAGTTTTGCCAGGACATCACATTTCAGAGATTTGGTAAGTTTATCTTTAAATAAATAGTTTCCTTAAATGCATAATTTAATTCCTAATATAGAGTAGCAATAGTTCACTGAAGATAAAATGTATATCTGTATTGACCTGAGAGAACACAATGTAAAGTATTTTGTAGAAGCTTAACATAGACTGAATTGTGCTGGCAGAAGAAAACCTCTACTCACCACCACTCATCATTGTAAATTACATCTAGGTAAACACCAACATCTGCTTCCCGTGCAAACAGAGTCTGTTATCACAGGACCCATTATATTATTATGAGTAGATGAGATGGTTTAATATTCATTACAGATATACAAGCAGAAAGAAATTGCTTCATGCACAGCACTAATGGGCAGTAAATGTATGAAATTAATTGTTCCAGCCTCCACAGGTAACTACATTTTTGAAACTTTAACTGATCTCATATGAAGGACTCCAATACCACTAAAGAGAGATTCAGAGTTAGTATGCGTGCTTTGTGTATACTGTAAAAACTCAAAAGGACTACCCCATAAGGAAAAAGTAGCAAGTGTGCTTTAGGGTATCAAGAATACTCAGTTTACTATTTCTTCGTGTTGTTTTGTAATTATTTGTGCTACATTTTCCAGGAAAAAAATTCAATCCAGCTATAAATAATAATACAGTGGGATGGATTAAAACCAAAAATCTTATGTTGTGCCATTCCAGTGCACTTTTGTTGGATTTTAGACTTGTAAAAGGAAAGAGACATTACTAAATCTGCCAGCTCTACACTTTGGCGGCATGTATCCATACAGCAAGAGGCAGAACAGAGAATGGGTAGGGCCTTTATCACTTCTTACCTACAGTACTCTAGCTCACAGAGCTAAGCATCCATGCAAAGTAAAAAAGATTCTTTGCCCTTCTTTGGACATGCTCTAGTACCTGAATGTCCTGCTTGCAGCAAGGGGCCAAAACCTGAACACAGTGTTTGAGATGCAGCCTCACCAGTGCTAAGTACAGAGGGACAATCCCTTCCCTAGTCCTCCTGGCCACACTATTGCTGATAAAAGCCAGGATACCATTGGCCTTCTTGGACACCTGGGCACACTGCTGGCTCATGCTCAGTTAGCTGTCAGACAATCCTCAGGTCCTTTTATGCCAGGCAGCTTTCCAGCTACTCTTCCCCAGTTCTGTAGCATTGCCTGGGGTTGTTGTGACCCAAGTAGAGGACCCAGCACTTGGCCTTGTTGAACCTTATACCATTGGCCTCAGGCCATCGATCCAGCTGGTCTAGATCCCTCTGTAGAGCCTTACTATCCTCCATCAGATCAACACACCTGCCTAACTTGGTGTCATCTGAAAATTTGCTGAGGGTACCCTAGATCCCCTCGTCCAGATAATTGATAAAGATATTAAGGAGACCAGGCCCCAATCCTGAGTCCTGGGGAACACCACTTGTGACTGGATGCCAACTGAATTGAGCTCCATTCACCACCACTGTTTTATCATAGCCATTCATCCAGATGAGTTTTTAAGTCATCAAAGATTATGCCCATCGAAGCCATGAGTAGCCAGTTTCTCTAGGAGAATTCTGTGAGAAACATTGTCAAAAGATTTACTAAAATCCAAGCAGAAAACATCCACAGCCTTTCCCTCATTCACTAAGCGGGTCACATTGTCATAGAAGGAAATCAGATTTCTTAAGCACTACCTGCCTTTCCTAAACCCATGCTGACTGGGCCTGATTGCCTGGTTGTCCTGTATGTGCTACGTGATGGCACTCGAGATGATCTGCTCCATAACCTTCCCTGGCACTAAGGTCAGACTGACAGGCCTGTAGTTTCCCTGATCCCCTTTCAGACTCTTCTTGTATATGGCTGTCCCATTTGCTAATTTCCAGCCAACTGGAACCTCCCTTGTTATCCAGGACTGCTGATAAATGATGGAAAGTGGCTTGTTGAGCACTTCTACCAGCTCCTTCAATGCCTTTGGGTTGCTCCCATCTGGTCCCATAGGCTTGTATGTGTCTAAGCAGTGTAAGTAGGTCACTGACCACTTCCTCTTGGATTATGGGGGCTTCATTCTGCTCCCTGTCTCTGTCTTCCAGCTCAGGGGTCTGGGCACTCAGAGAACAAGTGGTCTTACTATTAAAGACTGAGGCAAAGAAGGCGTTCAGTACCTCAGCCTTTTCCTCATCTTTTGTCACTATGTTTCCCTCCACATACTGTGGAAATTACTGTGTGAAATTTCAATGATCAAACGAGATCTTTGAATCTAGCAGGAAGCATCAAAAGATTTAATGCCTAATATGTAGGCAAATATTAAGGTCTTATTTTTTCTAGACTCTGGAGCACCAGAGACTGGGAGAAAACTTTCACTGATGATTCTACAGATAATCCTACCTGAGCCTGTTAAATGAGACTGTAACTTTTGTGGGACAACTCAGGCCTGGTATTGACAAATGATATAGTATTTACACTTTATTGTAGTAGTTCTTGTAACTCTCACTTTGTGTTAGGAGGACTATTATCTGAATACTGCTGCGCACCTTCAGATGTTCTTACGTTCTTCCTATCTAGAGAGATTAGGGATCTGATTCTGAACTAGCGCCTTAGCATGCATCAAATACTACCTTTGTGTAGGAGTCTGTGACTGTCAAGAAGTTATTTATTCAAGCAGTAATGTGAGGGTGCTAATTTTGTATATCAGCAAAAGCCTGCATTTAATTTGCTTGCTTTATACAGAAAGACCTATTCAGTTTTCACCATGTAATGCCTATAATGGACCTATAAAAAAACAATACAATTTGTAGTGTTCAGGTTCATATACTTGGGAGCTTCTTAAATCAAAGTGTTAGGATTTACAGTGAGGTCTGTAAAAAACATGTTGCTGTAATGCAGCAATATCTAGTCAAGAGAACACCTAAACTGAAATCTAGTTCCATCCCATGGTAAGTTAACATAGGGACTCTTACAATACATAAGAATGTATGAACAGACATGCTGGGTCAAATCAGAGCTTCACCTAGCCCAGGAACCTGAGTGATACTGGTTAATAATGAAAGCCTAAAGAAAAAGAGATTAAGTATGGTGCAACCATAAGGGATGTTTCTCCAAACAAACTTTCAGTCTATGATTTAGGGAATTCCAGACTCAGAGGTTCTGTTTTTAATATGTCTCCATGGGGTTTTCTTTTCTGAATTTCTTTTATTGCTTTTTGAACTCATCAAAGCTTGTGGCATCACTAGCACCATGTGGCAGTACAACTTAATTATGAGTACCACGCAAAATTAACTTATTTTGCTTGCTTGAAGCCTACTATACCATAATTTAATTCCATGTCTGTTCATTCCTGTGCTGTAAAAAAAAGTGAATAGTTGTTTCCTATTCTCCTTTCCAGCCTCAGTTATTATTCCTCTTCTCTGGATTTTCCAAAGCTATGAGGAATCATAGAATGATTTCAGTTGGAAGGGACTTTAAAAATCAACTACTTCTAAACCCTTCAGGAATTATCTGAAGAGTCTGTCCCAGGACGAGACAACTACTAGCTCACGTTTTCTGAAACTGAAGCATGTGCAAATCAGAGTAAGTGCTTATATTATCACTTTATTTAAACAGCAAGTGACTGTGCCCATTATTTCTAACACCACCCCTTACTGCAATCATAGACTCATAGAACCTCTGAGGGCTAAAAAATACTGTGAAGGAGTTGTTTGCTTTATCTTGAAATCTACTTTTTTTTGACTGAGCTCTGATAAGCTTAATGTCTTTAGATCATCTCCAATAATTATGACTGCATAAACAATAGCTGCATTTTATTTAATATACACTTTCTTTCTTTTTTCTTTTTCTGCTCTGAAAAGTATAAAATATGTTCTATATTTCATGTTAGTCTCTAGCAACCATCCTTCCAGATACTACAATAATACAAATTTCCTACCCCCTCACTCATACCTGTCACTTTGCAGACTTAAGACAATGTCATTGATTCATTATCTTCAAGAGTCACCAATTAAGTGACACTTCTAGAAGTTCAGTATCAACCTATATGAAACAAAATACCTTCACAGAACCACAGAATGTCTTTGGTTGGAAGAGACCTTCAAGATCATCTAGTCCAACCTTTGACCCAACACTGCAATATTATCACTAAACCATGTCCCTGAGCACTGGGTCCACACGCCATTTAAATACCTCCAGGGACTGCAAATCCATCACTTCCTGGGGCAGACTGTTCCAATGTTTGATACCCCTTTCAGTGAAGAAATGTTTCCTAATATCCAGACTAAACCTCCCTGGTACAGCTTGCATCCATTCCCTCTGTTTGTGTCACAAGTAACCAGGGAAAAGAGGCTGCTCCCCTCCTTGCTCCAACCTCCTTTCAGGTAGTTGTAGAGAGTGATAAGGTCTCCCCTCAGCCTTCTCTTCTCCAGACTAAATACTCACAAGACTTGTGTTCCAGGCCCTTTCTGAGCCTTGTTGCCCTTCTCTGGACATGCTCCAGCACTTCTGTGTCCTTATAGTGAGGGGCCCAGAATAGAACTCAATATTCAAGGTGTGGCCTCACCAGTGCTGAGTACAGGGGATGATCACCCCCCTGTTCACCCCATCCACAGTGTTTGTAATACAAGCCAGGATGCCGCTGGCCTTCTTGGACACCTGTGTGCAGTGATGACTCTCATTTCATTTCTGACCTTCACTATGTTTAGCAGCAATCTATTCTAGAAGTCTGAAGACAACTATGATAGACTTATTTTATTATGAGTATTTCTCATTCATAGAATGTTAGAAAATGGCCTACTGTATTTCAAATTGGAAGAAAGCAAGCATATAATGTGAGGTTTAGGGAGATTCAGAATCCGCTGTAATTTCAATTCTTATAGTAAATGTAGCATACACCATTTATAGGGTTATTTCTGAGACATTAATTCTGTGAGCTATATTATAATGTTAACTTTGGAGAAAGCAATTGCAGTTATATCAGGTAGCAATGAGAATATGTGGTGAACTGAAATTAGAGAATGATTTAGCATTTATTTATCTTCAGTCTTTTTATTAGTTTAAAATGCTTTAAAGGCCCCCAGTTACCAAAATATAATTTAATAATTCAATAAACATTTTATTCAGACCTAAAAATCAACAGCATGATTCAAAGTTATGCATTCCCAAATTCAAAGAAATTAAACCACCCCTTCATTCTCCAGCGACTGCACGCATATACATACAGAGAAATACATAGATACCAGCTATTTGCAAATGCCTACAGGAAACACATATGTTTGGCTGCACACCCTGAATATACTCAGATGTTTCAGTCATGTGTTGATATAGCAAATTACAAAGCCAGAGAGCCTTCTTTGGGGAGACTCACTCAATAATTATTTTTACAACAGGCCAACTTTGACTGAAGTTAGTGGTTTCCCCATTGATCTAAAGCAAGGTGATGCATCAGAGTGAAAATGAGATATGTCTTCATCACTGAGAAAGCCCAAAACTCAAAAGATCAGTCCCTGGTCTATAGAATGGGCAGATTCCAATGCTCAGTGGCACAAATCCTACAGTGTGCATGCATTTCTCACTGAAGCTGACACAAATTCAACACAGAACTCTGTGCAATAACTTCTCAGATTTCATAGGAACCTTATAGAAAAAAAAAAAAAGCTTGCAAATTTTCTACATGTACAGAATTTAGTAAATTTGAAACATAAAATCTTGATATTGTAGCAATTTTTCTTGGAGGATAAGGGGACTGTAAGATTACTGCCTCATCATAGAATAGCAGGTTGGAAGGGACCTGAAAGATCACCTGGTCTAATCTTCCTTGGCAAAAGCACAGTCTAGACAAGATGGCCCAACACTCTGTCCTGCTGAATTGTAAAAGCACCCAGTGTTGGGGACAATATTTTCTGAGTGAGAAATTCTGTAAGCACAGGATGCAGTTCATAGGAAGAACTTTGAAAGAAGTAAACTTCAATCATGTGCCACATTAACTATGAGGAGCTTTTACTGATGGTAGTTGCTGAAAATTTGACAAAAATGGTAGTTAATTTTCTGTGGAGTTACATACCCAGAAGTTCTATCCAGATCATAAAATATAATGCTTAGGTCCTCCAAAAGCAGGTTCTATTTAGCCACTCTAGACTAACCTTTTAAAAATTAGCCATAGTTGCTTTGTTAGCACAAAGTTGTAAACAGAGAAGAAAAAAGTCTACTTGTTCTTTCCCATCCATTTAGCAGATTTAATTAATATTTAATAAAACCCCAAACCATTCCAACTTTTATAATGCGTAACTTGTTAAGCACATGGGCAAACTTCAGAATAAAGTGTTTGCAAATAATATTAAACTATAAGCAAGATCAAGTGTCTCTTTTCCAGCTGGATGGAAAAAATATTCCTTTTTTAATCAAAACTGATTTGACAGCAGTTTGATCTCACATTTCTTTAACATACTTTAATGTGCTATCTTAAAATGGATGATTAAGGAATATAAGGAAGCTAGAAAATAAATGAACATTATATGTTAAAAATGAAGAGATACATACTTACCTCTATGCAATGTGTGTACAGGGAAAACAATTGCATGCATGTCCTCTTAAGCACATTCTTTACTATATGCTTAGTTCACCTGGCTACCATGAGTCTACTTGATAGGATTAAAACCAGGCACATGTTTAAGTGCTTTGCTGAACCAAAGCCTACAGACAATCAAACAATTAGTACAAATTTTAATTAAAGGATATATGCAATATTTTAAAAATCATTTATGTATGTCCTCCAAATCTGAGCAACTAATGGAAGACAAACTTTAATAAAAACTTCACTCTTGTGATTTGGTCCTAATTCTGCTAAACTCATAGAAGCCAAACTTTCAAAATAGAAATGTGGTATCTCTGTGAATATGAACAAGCTCAAGTTTCTTTCTATGTTTTTCTCTTCCAAGAACTGAACTGATCTGTATTTATAGCATGTTGTGCAAATGACTCACTCAGGGAGCATCTGTGCTAAGTACTGAGTGGGCCAACATTTTATCAAGTAATATGACACATTTTGCTCTTTTTTGTTTGTAAATTAGGACCAGATTTTCTTAAGGGTTCTCTCTCCTGAAGTTGGAGGTTCACCTCAGGCTTTGGATCAGCTTTGACCTAGCTTCCACTGGGACAAAACTAATAGCTTTCTCCCAAGAAACATGGAAGAAGAGGACTAACAGTGAGGATTCTTATGAAGTCTAATGTGTGCAGCAGCCCTACCACTAGTGAATACTTATGCCAGAAGAATTTGTCTGACTTTCTTCTCTGAAGAAGCTGTGTGACAGAAGACCACAGAAAGACTTTGTAATGTGCATTCTCATGCATACACATGCAAACAATCACAAACTTTTGCATTCTTCATATCTGTCAGGTGTTTAATGCATATGTCAGAGAGCGGACATCATCACAGTGAAAAAAAAAATATTCTTTGTTGGAGTGTAATTCTTGTACTAAAGCTACATGATAAGAATATGCTTGGTTTGCTTTCACCAATGTTCAACAATCTCTGACAAAAATCTGTTTCATCCAATAATTTTCAATTAAATAATTCAAACGAGTATTCACAGAAGCTCAGTCCTACTAATGGCAAGGGTCCATTATAAAAGTCAGTTTTTCACATGGAAACAGTATTGCTGGAACAGTGGGACTAACTATATCTTCCTGTAAATACAACTGTTTAAAAGTGCTTCATTCATAAATATTTTTCAATAAAGTATTTTTAAGTATGTATATGTAAAAAATACAGAAATATTCCTTTTTCCAACTTTCTCAACATTCCTAATTTTAGTTTTGTTCAATCTGGATATAGACAATTGTTGTGACTAGCTTGTATCTCCAACTTCCAGTGTACTTTTAATGAGTGATGAAGTGCATCTCTTGTCTGCTGAGCAAGAAAAACTTAGAAACTCTTATTTCAAAATACTGTACTAATTACCATGCTAGGGCTTCTACTGCCAAACCTAGGAATGCAATGGGACCTTACAATGTCCATTTCAAGAAATTTTCCTATTAATTCAGTTCAGTAAATGAAACAAAGAACTTTACAAAATTTTACAGTGACAAGTATAAACACTGAATATCAAAAGCAAACACATCCAGGGCAGTGTAGAGTTCTCTGAAAATTTTTAATCACACAGGTTAAAATTAGATAAATTAAGCTGTTACCATGACAAAATCCAGGAGGTCTGGAAAGTATTGTGAAACAACCAGATATATGGAAGGTCTATGAAGAAATAAGTCTTCTAAATAAAGGTATAACACATTGGAAACTGTCTGTATGACCAAGGTTTTAATCATATAAAATTCTTGCGTGGGTCCTTCCAGTAATACAGCAGCAGTATTTCCTTGTCTAATCATAACTCGCATAAAAATCAATTTTGACAAATCTAAAGTGCTTTTCTTTCTTCAAGTTCAAAAAAATTTATTTATAATATTAACCACTAACGTGGTTTATAAGCACAGAAATTGTGAAAGGTGTTCAAATACATTTTGTGCTTAGCATAATAGCTCTTATCAGCTGTCAGTGCTACAGTTTTCTTTCTCCTTTTTACTTTCTTAATGTGTCTAAGTTATTTACTGAAGCTGTTTACACTGATCGATTTTATAGCACTCAAATATGAATCAATAGGTCGCCTAATATCTTATATTTGTAATCTGGCTTTAAAAATGGCAAAATACCTTGTGTAAACTAGTCAACAAGCAGTTGCATGTTATTTTAAGAGATTCATTTCAGGGTAACTTAGAGCTTTAATGATAAATTGACAGGTGATATAAAACATTCTGAAAAGCAAATCATGGCTTTTGGTACTGTACATTTTAGAGAATAGGAAAGTGCTTTGTGTGCTTCATGGTCAACACACTACTTAGCATATGAGTAATGGCATGAAAAAAGATGAAGACTGGATAACTAAATTCCAAGAGAGAACTATCTTCAGGTTATGAATTGTTTTACATGCAAATCAAACTACAGTATGCATCAAGGCATCAAAACCATGTGGTTTTGGTTGGGGTTTGTTTTGTGGTGAGGTGAAGGGAAAGACTAGGGATTGGCTTCATTGATGCTGTGAAGTCACCTGCTCCAACTGTCTAGGAAAGAGCTGGTGGGAGACGTCAGGGAGATCTGAGGGCCTCCCATTCTTGTGGATCAAGATCCATCCCAGTGAGAGGAATTGGCATCAGGCAGCCCCAGGATGGCCATGGGGTTGGGGACAGGCCTGAGGCCAAGCTGGGGGATGTTGGCCTGTGGGGCAGCAGGGGCCACCCTGGACCAGACTGGATCTTGCCATGGCTTCCCCACAGGGTAATCAGGAGCTCCTCGCTGGAGCCATGGGACAGTGCCTGGAGCGAGCCCTTCCAGGAGTGGGGTGTGGTCAGGGCATGGCAGAGCAGAGGAATGAGCAACGAGGGCTTGTCATATGTCTGTATTTCTGTAAAAAAAAAAAAAAAAAAAAGAAAAAAAAAAGAAAAATAAAAGTCGTTTTTCTCAGAACAAGAGAGTGGCATATATGGGGTCCCTCAGTCCCTTTCGGTAGCTGTTATTGCACATGGAAATAGTGGGTTAAAATCTGTTAATTAACATGCAGCTACCACATCTCTCATCTGAGCCAGGGCTGATCACACAGCTGTGTCTGTGTAGGCTGGCAACTCTCACCTGCAACTGCATGGCAGGAACAATTTTCTTGTCCAGTACCTAACTGTAAATAAAAATCACAGACAGAAACAGCTTGCTCATGTCTGAGTCTGCTGCTGTTCACTTTGGACCTCATTGCGCACAGCTTCACACATCCTAGGCAGGTCCATTCCTCTGTTTTTACTTGTCTTGTCCCTGCAACTCATGTTGTCATAAACCATCAGGACCTTGATGAAATTTCATATAAAAATGCAACATCCAGCAGCAAAGTGCTTCAAAAACACAATGTTAAGGGTTTGGTTATTATTCATTGACAGACAAATCTGTTAAAGAATTTTTGGGGTTTTTTCTTCAAAGGGGAGAATGCAGTTTCTGCAAATATTTTTCCAAGAAAACTATTTGTCCTGTGAGGAAAATCAGCTTCTTAATGTCTTAGGTCAGGTCAACCAGATTGAGAAAAGTTCTGGTTTTTTTGAAAATAATGGAAATATTTTATTTTGTAAGCTGCTTTGCTGCCACAGGGCCTCACAGGGGTTATAACTCAAGATTATCCCTTTCTCAATTTCTCAAACAGAAACATCTCTGTGAATGGATTACATCTCCCATGACATATCATCATCTTTATATATTTGAAATTGTGGCACATGATGAAATTCATATGGTTATATCTTGAAAACTCATAATATGCAACAAAAAAACTTATCCATTAAGAGGCATATGTCATCATAATGATATCACAGTGCCTAGGAGGCACCTAGAACCTTAGCCCAAGCTGCTCTGTTTTTGGAAATATCCAAATATTTCACTATAATCACAAATGTCAAAATGTAATATTTTTTCTGAATTTTTGTTTTTTATGCAAAAAAAAAATTTGTAAAAGATATATTTAAACTTGCTATCCCAATCAGAAACAACAAAAATGTGAAAGGATTAGAAATTTCCGCAGGACAGATATTTCAATATTTAACCACTCAGAGACCAAAAAAAAAAAATTACTAAATTGGAAAACATTTTAAAGCATAGGGATTATGACTTACATTGTATATATATGCATATATCTACATACATTAATGTTTATACATCTAAACATTGGCATGGGAAATTATATGAGAAGCAAATCTATTATGAGGTAAGATGCAAGACAAAATAGTTGTTGTCTTGTGGAATTTGGTAGCTAATTTCTGACTGTGCTAGACTATTTGTAAAAATCATAACAGATAAGTCTTATTACATAAACTGCCCTAATACTGAATATTTCCATATGTTGATTCAGAAAATGCAAACTGATTTCATAACACTGGCAAAAGACATAATTCTTATGCTATCTGGAACATATTTGGCAGCATGATATGATCGGTGTTTTCAAGGACAGATTTTAAACTACACTTTCAAAAGGCAGAGACATAAATCAATGGCAAGATGTTCTTGTAAACTGGATACAACAACTTTTCTGTCTCCTCCTTCTAATTTTATATGCTTTGCAGGTATCAAATGGAAACGTTGATTTGAGTAAAGTTTTCTAAAGCATAAGTTTGAAGGCAATAGAAAGAATACTAATACACCTGGCTGACTTTCTATTAACATGTTGATGGAACTACACACCATCAGAAATTTTTCTTCAATAAACTATTTTATTTAATTCAAATATAGTCATATTCTTATCAAACTATTCTTTAATAAGCCAAATTCATTGCCAATGAGCTAGCAAGGAAGCACTATATGATTGTGACTTGTCCCTGTTCTTTTACTAATATAGAATACATTGTTGTCATCCCAGAGCGTTCTGATCTTTTCTTGTGAGCACCACAGCTTCTGTCTATATATGTAGGCAGAAGCTATTGTTCATGAAATTGGCTGAAGGCTTGAAATGTCCCCACTGAAGAGGACAAATGGAAAATTCTGTCATGGAACAGACTTACACAGAGTCAAACCCCTTTTATTGAAATTACCCTCTCCTCTCCATATGGCAAACTTTAGACAGAGAATGACTATAGTCAGGTATATAATAGCTAATTCATAGTCTATTTTCATTTCACTTCTGGAAAACCACCAATGTCCCTTTTCATTTCATTTTTACTTTATTTCTGAGCATCACAATGTTAAAGAACAGTTTCTGGTATCACAGCAGAAATTCATCTTGGCAGGTAACAGTCTGTTAAAAGATTATAGTAAAGTGGCAACCACTTGGCCAAAGTCATAGTGTTCAAAACTGATTTACAGTCTTGCTATGACAAACTGTGATCTATCCCTGGAATTGGGTACAAATACAGAAGATAGATATAAAGTATGGTCTACCTTTTCCCATAATTTACAGATGTAAATTGTGAACACATTTTTACACAATAAATACTTATGCAATGGATATGTAACTACTTGATTACACTTAAAAGGTAAATCTTATGAGTCTTCCTCAACACTATGTTACACTGACATAACACTAGAACAATTCACTGGTGAGCCAGTGAATCCATAACTCCACGCGTCTCCACAAATATTTGTTTTTATTGTACTAAAGGTATAAAAAGGAAATATAAATAAGGTCATCGTGAATAATAAGTTCATATTATAGACAAATCTCTTTGACTTTGCCTTCACAAGTCTGTATCTTCTTATTTCTAATGACCAAAATATTAGCACACATTCAAAACCTCTATTTTGTTTTTAAAAGAAAAAAAAAAAGAAAAGTTTTCTTGTATTATTATGGTTTACAAATGGCAATTCTGGTTTATAAATGTAACTTTTTCCTCGGCAAACACTTGGCAAACACTTGGCAAACACCTAGCAAATTATCATAGTAGTCAGGTCCACCAATCCAAGAGTAACAGAATCAAGCAAAAGATATTTCAGCTCAGCTCTTGTAAATGTCTCTCTATCAGAATAATTTTCACCCATGTCATCTTTGCTTATGCATATAGATGAGGAATAAAACCATTTCAAAATTTAGTTCATAGCAATTGTAGAAGCATCATAATTTTAACTACTGTGGCATGAAGACTTTAATTATATCTATTGTGTGATATGAAAGTGCTTCATCTGTAATTTTGGAAAAAATACTGTCAAATAATCATAAACTATTAGTACTTTCTCTTCTGTTTCATTCCTTAATAACTCTTGTTCTGTGATATAGTCATTTTGCTCTTGATCAAAATTTTTTTGGTGAACAGTTGGTTCAGTATCAAAACTCAATGCATAGAATGAAAACTAGAAATCATTACATGATCTTGTCTTGTGAAAGTGTGAAAAGATTCACGTCAGAGTGGTCCTGAATCTCATGCCAGCCTCATCTCCAATGAAAATAGTGAGGAGGTACCAATAGAAAGCATCGCAGTTTTATATTAGGGTGAGCTCACTGTTGTGTTCAACTGACTCCAGAATTACCAAATGTAAGAAGCATACCTAACAAAGGAAACCCTATTTTATTTTCCACATGAAGGTATATGTGACCCCAAGTTCACTGAGGCCAGAACCTCATTTCTGACTGCGGTCAATACCAGATGTATTATTGGAAGAAGTAAAAATCCTGTGGCAGTGGTATAGGTGGTAATGTGGGTCATAGATTATCATGGATGCACACTACTGAGTTTAAATTACTTTCTGTCTCCACTGGCTTTTGTTTGCAGAGAAGAAATAGCAATGTATACTACATATATGCTGTTGTGATTGTAGATATAACTACTATGTTGGTGTGATTCAGTTTTAATGCAACTAGAATTTATGTCTTTCTGTTTATCTGTGTTTTAAAAACTGTGTAATTTCTATAATACTAAACTTTAATTTATTACACACAAGTAATTATTCTGTGTATGCCATTAATCATCAGGAATGTGCGTGTTACAATTCAAAGCACCATATAAGATATATCTTACTCTATGTTCAAAAACATGGAGCATTCTGGGAGGGCATTAGAGGAACTAACATATTCTGAAGGCAATTTTTCTTTGCGTTGACAAATGCATATGAGGTTTATTTTCTGTTTTGTTCAAAGAGAACACATCAGTTTTATATTCATTTAAAATACAAAGAATGTCATCCATGAGATCATTACAAACAAATCATGACTTCTGTCAGCACTGCAGAGTGATAAAGATATTTTTTATAGTTAAAGACATTTTAATTATTTGAAAAAGGTACTGAAAACATCAAAGTGACAAGACAAAACAAAACCAGGAACTTAAAATTTCTCTGGGAGTTTGATCAGAAAGGTTCTTCTTTCTTCAAAGAAAAATACCAGGTTAATTTTTAAGCCAAGACAATATCTGCACTATCTGTAAAAATATTTTATACATACAAATGAACACATGAAACTTCTTTTTGATATGGGTAAGTACAGCAGTCTTTATGGACTGATGGGCTCACTGAAATATGAAATAGCAATGACTTGCACAGAACTGTAAAAGAGGTAAATCTGTAAGAGACAATGCTGGAGCATCTGACTTTAATTCTTGTGCTTCAATGAATGAATGCACTGCCTTTTCTCTCTCATGTTTCTTTTCTTAAATTGAGTGTACAGAGGAGTGTGCATTTGCAGTGTGGAGCACATAACAATGCCATTGGACTTGGAAAACTTTCTGAATGTCAACTTGTTCATACTTTCTCTAAATGTTGAGGTGCTGATGCCCTTTCCATCCCCTTTTCCACACCTCTGTAGGAAATATGGACTGATACAGCATTAGTTTCACCAATAAAAACATCGAATTCTACAACCTCATTTTTTCCTCATTCATAATTTCTGTATCAATAATTTACAGTATTAAAAGTGACAGAATACTATGTCTGACTTGATGTTGATATGTATCAAAAATGAGAGATGATTAAGAAATGTGCTATGAGCCTAGATCTATTTCTGTAAAATAAACTCTTCAAATAAAAAAGGCAGACATTCTAACAAGAGGAAGCCTGTATGTTGCTAGCAGTAAGAGCTTCAAAGCATTAGAAGAAATAATCACCACTTTGTACTAACTTTTTTCTTTCTGTGCCTACATGACAGACACCCACATTTCCAAGGAACTTCTCCATCTCTGGTTAAGACAGAGAGGGACGATTTTTAAATCCTTTTCAGGAATCAGATTATGGTTCTTTCCTCTAAATCCTAAAACTGTATCAGACAAAAGATTAAATTAAACAGCACTATGAGGTATTCAAGAATCCATGCTACTATTATATTAAAAGGCAGTGAAAGAAAACACTCAAAATAATTAGACATGCCATATAAAAGACCTAAACCTTCTCCCATTCTGATCACTATAAATAAGAAACTGGGTTCAGTGAATTTATATTGATGTAAAAACTACCAAGTGTAAAAGCAAGAAGAAAACCCACTGAATAGTTCTATGCCTGCTTTCTTCAGCAGCATACTCTCCTCATTCTGCAACAACATGTACTAAATAAATTAGGCCGTTTTCACATAAACTCAAAAGTGCATATTTTATTGAGAATCCTTACCTGAGGTGCTGTCAATCTGAAGACCTAAACACAGAGGATAAGAGTATTTGGACGTTAGGAAGAAGTTCTTTATTATGAGAGTGGTGAAACACTGGAACAGGTTGCCTGGGGAGATGGTGCATGCCCTATCCCTGGAGACATTCAAGGTCAGGCTTAATAGGCTCTGAGCAACCTGATCTTATCGAGGATGTCCCTGCTTACTGCAGGGGGGTTGGACTAGATGACCTCTGGATGTCCATTCTAACCCAGGGCACTATATGATTCTATGATTTTTTAACTCTAGAAAGCCTGTGTGAAAACTCCATACATGACCATATATTCTCTGCATCATACCCTGATAAGGCATATGGATTGGAAGGCTGTCTATAAAATGTCACAACTTTGGAATAACTGAGTCACCTTAATTCCCTCATTCTAAACTTTTTGCATTGTCTGAACTGGAAAACAGATAGGACTTCTCAGTCATGGGGTCATTCAACATCACTGGACCATGAATGCCCTGCAACAGGAAGGAACTGTTATCAGTAGATATCCATCAGAACACAGCTCAGGAACTGAATGAAAATGGTCCATGAAAATGTTTTATAGCTGATCCTACAAAGTAAGGCTGGTTTATATATACTGACTTTTTTTCCTTAGAAACATATTTTCAGTCTGTCTGTCAGTTTTCAGTCAGTCTTAGCATCTATTCATCATTCTTCATTTTTCTAAATAGAAAACCGAGACATTCAAATCCTTAAACATAGATTCCTGATAACTCTGTACATGGGAGATCCATTTTGTATTGGCAAGTATGTCCCAAGATTACAAGAGCCCTGTTAGGTCTTCATGGTCATCTTGAGGCTGGACAACACTCTAGGGCATCTACAGTGGCAAAAGACACCTATGATTATGTAGACTAACCTGGAAACTCTCAGCTGTGTTCCTTTAAAATTGGATTACTTTTCTACTGAGAGAAAAAATATGGGGGAAAAAAAACCAAAACAGAATGCCTGGCCTATATTTGGGTAAATTTTGCAATAATATAAAATGTTCAGAGAAACACCTTGGCCACTGTTTGAAGAAGTGTATGTCATATGAGTCGAGTGTATGTCATATGAGTCAAGTCAGACTGGGAAAACATTTTTTTCTGAATTTCTTACAAAGATATGCAGTACATTTAGGTATCTCAGATATTGATAGGGTATCCATATTATTTTTTCTGTATTAATCTCAAGAAGCTAGACCTGAAACATCATAAATAAAATATGTTTCTTTTCCTGATATGTGATATGTAATAGTCTGCTTTTCTCAGTGCCAGCAACTGGTGGGACCAGTGTCCGTGGATTTGAAGTCAGCAATTAGAGTCAAACCAGGGGTGTAGGCACCCCAGGCCCATGGTGTCACCTCCTGGAGCAGGCAAGGGTCTCTGTTGCCAGCCACTGGAGCAGGAGCAGTGTATCTCCCGAAAACCAGCTACTGCAGGGGACCAGTGTGAGTGAGGATAGGAGCTCAGTGCTGGTGGCTGGAGCAGGGCTGCAGTTCACAGCCTGTGTGCCTGGCACTGGCTACAGGGTGGGAAGTGAGTGTCTATATGTTTACCAAACCTGATGTGCATGGAGGTGTGCAGGTCACTCACTAACAAACTTCAAGCTAGACTAGGTGGACTAGGAGGCCCTAGGTCTGGGTTGGGGCATCAGGTGCGTGGAGCATCCATGCTGATATTTGGGGAATCATAAGAATGTGGAGTGCCTGTGAGATAAGAGTGTGAGCATGTGTATCTGTTTGATCATGACCACCAAGATGGACCATCTTGTGAGTATCAGACCCATGGAATGATTAAGCAGTACTGGAATCTGGGCAGTGGTGTTGGATGGACAGAGAGGCCGTGACAGTAATTAGAGGATCTGTGAATGTGTGTGTGCTTGTGACTCTACAGAGTGCTGCATGTGTACTTTTACTAGTGAACTTTAATCCTTACCAGCTGAAGAAGAGGAAGAGGATTTGTTTAAACATTAGCTAAACAATATGAAGGATTGTTTGTGTATATATAATGCTTTAGACATAAACCACTGACCAAGTCTGAGACTACGCTTGGATCTAGTCACACTGAGACTCCTCTCTGAGAAGTTTAGACAGCAAAGAGGTCCTTTCTAAACCTTCTGATTCAATGGGAAGGTGTCCCTGACAGTTTTGTCTGATCCTATCCTCTATGCAGTAAATATGAAGTGAATCTTGCCATAGAATCTTTAAACCAGTGATGCAGGTTTTTGTGTCCTTACACAGTGATATTTGTTACCCCAATACTTTACTCTTACGAATTGCTGCAGTTACTTTGAATTTTTATTGTGTTTCTGAAGCTTGAAAACAGTATCTTGCAAATGTAAACACTAATAGATAAGCAAAATTTTTCAAACTGTACAACTTCAGCAGGGCTTGGATGTACGTGTAAATTGATCACAGTGAATGAGTTTACCACATCTCAGCACATATGGATGAAACAGGAGATCATAACTTGCAGAAATGTCTTATTCTGTTGGATATAGTAATACATATAACCCTCTCAGCCATCCATATTTCTGCATCTTTAATATCTTGTTTTCAATAAAAAGTCTTTGTTTACATGGAAGAGTAAGTTTTGGGAGGAGGAAATCACACAAAAACATTGCCAAGCACTTAGAAATTTAGTCTTATTAGTTAGGCAGACGTAGAGTAGGATGTAGATATTACAGTTCTTTACCTTGATTTACAGCTGCTGGAGGCACATGGTGAGATCAGCATCTTTGCTCTCTTGTTTCTATTACATTCCTAACCCTTTAGGGTAGAAGAAAAGCTTAAAAACAAGAGATGAGCACATACAACATCTAAAGTGGTCTCAAATATCCTTGAACAATGACAGGAGATGTGAGGGTTTTTTTTTCAGTCTAAACTTTGAAACTTCAAATTTAAGGTCAGAGTCTGAACTTTGAAGCTCTTTTCACATTTAAGGGCAGAAGAAAACTTGCTGTTTGTCTTGTGCCACCTTCCTAAACTGTGTTACATTTCTCATCACTGCTACATCCTGTGCAAATGTGTATTACAACACATTCTACTGCAAAATTTTTATACAGAGTCCATGCTGAGGATGCACAAATAAACAAAATCCTTAAGGGTAGACTCTTGATGATTGTTTCCAAGGTCCATGTCTACTGAGAACAAATTAAGGAAAATATTTGATTTTTCCTAGAAAAGCAAATGTTCAACTGTGAGCAGTTTATTAAACTCTATTTTCATGTGAAAAAAACCCACCATTTTACTTTACATTACAGTCATGGATAGTAGCTTTCACTCCAACAAATTCAATAAATCCTTACTAATGTGATTGTATTTTATGGTAGTTCTCCTTCAGCCTCGAAGTTGAGCAATTTCCTGCTATCTGAAGAACTGATTGCAAATCCCATACTTTGACCTGAAATAGTCAAGCATCATATTTGTACAAATTATAGTATATTAGCATACACAGGTGGCCAATCTGTTTCTACCTTCTTGTTATTGATTTGGTTTTAGTAAATAGTTTATATCTCAAATAGTCCATTCTTACCTCAGTATTTGAGCAAAAATGGCTATATTATAAAATACATCTCCCTCTGTGTGTAATAAGTTCTCACAAATGTAACTTAGAATTATTTTATTTATTTAACTAATTTCTTTCTTTCTTTTTTTCTTTCTTTCTTTCTTTCTTTCTTTCTTTCTTTCTTTCTTTCTTTCTTTC
>JANVCC010000021.1:56395903-56412336 GCA_025345505.1 Todiramphus chloris collaris | reverse complement strand
TTCTTTCTTTCTTTCTTTCTTTCTTTCTTTCTTTCTTTCTTTCTTTCTTTCTGAGAGAAAGACAAATAAGAGTCTGAATATATATTACCTACACAGCAATTGTTCAAAAATCCATATGTATGTAGTCTCATTCTGCAATATTCTGAATGAACTCTGTCCTTTTGAAGCATTTATAAATATACAGCTTTCAAGAAAAGGCAAATATTTTGTAGTAACCATAAGATCTGTCATCTGCCCCAGAGTGTTTGTCACCTCTTTTCACAGATGTTTTTATTAAAGGGAGCCACTATAACAGCATAAATGGAATATATAAAGATACAGAGAAATAAATGCAGGAAATAATTGAGCAGCATCTAGAGGACAATATCCCATAACCTAGCACTGAAAAAGAGGAGAGAACTAACAAAGCCTTTGTTCACCTGCTTACCATCTCTGGACCTACAAACCAGTGGATAAGGTTGGTGTTTAGGGTCTATTGGTTTAATGTGCAGATACCTTCATCTCAGAGGACTTTTCAACTTCATTGTTTTGTAGGGACATACCCTTTTTTGCAGTGAGTGAAAACAACACTAACATATGCTGAAAGTTTGTGTTCCAGTTGTTAATTTTTGCTTTTCCATTTTTCAAGTATCTTTCTCCCTACTTTTGAATGGGATGTGAATTTGTTTTACCAGCTCTTTTCTGCATCTTGCAAATTTTAAGCTGAATTGCATTATATAAAGATTTGAGTTCAGTGCCATACAGGACAATGAAGCAAACTCAATACAACAGATTTCTAATATTTCATTTCTACATGAGGGCTTTTAGACTCCCCTACTGCAGTGTACTTAGATCATCATCTAGAAGCTCATCTAAAATATTACACAGATGAAAATAAAATAACCTATTCATAATCTGTGCAAGTGGGTTCAATCCCTAGCACGTTAGTATGTTATGTTAGACTAACATGTATGTTAATCTGTATGCAAGTCATATGTTCTAAAAAGACATAAAGAACTGTTTGAAATAAAGGCAATCACTCCTGTCAAGAAACCTCTAAGTGATATACTAGTAGTGATAATTCTATGAAACATTTAGTCCATATCATCCATATCACATTAACTCACTGTTATGAAACCTCTCCTGAGGTAAATAAACATTTCAGTCAACATTGTCACAAGGTTATGTAAATAACACATAGTAAATTGCTTTAGAAATTGTGTGTCCTGATACTACCCTCTGTCTTTCTGCTGCAGTGAAGACTTTTCTGAATCTGTTTCCTCATTTACTAGCATAGGAATATTAACCATTGGCATCAGTAATAATGGATAATGACAAGTATATGCATAAAGAAAAGTGAGTTGTCATTAGAAAAACATTTAATATAATGAATGCAAAAAAGCCCTATGGATTTCACCATTATCAGCATTTCAAATAATAATTACCTGCAAATTGCAATAATAATTTAAGTGTTGGTTACTTTGCATTATTTATTTTCTTTTAGTACTGATAAACTGTAATAAAATTAGATCATGAACCAGGTTTATTCATATTACATCTGTGTGTAGAAGTTCAATTCAGAATGGGAAGCCTCCATGGAAAAGCAAAAGCAGTGAACAGCATGGCCTGTTCCATAGAAAAATCCTCAACCTTTAAGCATTGCTTAAAGAGAGTGCATGAACAGATGTGGCATGCATGAGAAAGGGTGAAGGATAAAGAAAACTACACAGTCATTTATAGCTCCTTTGATTCTTACCTTAGAAATGTCACTACTCACACTCAGTTTTTAGTTTTGTTCTCTATAATCCCTATGTTTTACATTAGGCACTTTCTAGACTCTCAGAAAACTAGCTACAACTGCTTTTCTGTCTTCATATTGCTTCAAATTACTAAAAATTATGCAAAGTTGACATTTTGGTTTCTAACCATACATACACACAAGACATACTTAACTCTTTACCCTGTCAGACACTGAGCAAGTTGCATATTTGCAGCCTTTGAGTCAGGCTGTATATTTACAGGGTGTGACTACTGTTTCTTTCCCTGGATATGTTTGTGTGAAATCTTAGAAATTTGTTGCTTACATGCTAGCTTTACTTGTTATATTCATTCATATCTGTCAATAAAGCATGTTATAAGGCTGACTTAAAACATGCTGGGTAACATTTTTTAAAATCCCTTTGGTGGGCTTTGGATCAGGGGTTATCTATTACACTAGAATGTCAACACTGAAAATTAAACATGCATATCTGAAAACCATCATCTCTCATTTTGATATAGTTGGTCTGCATTCATAGAAAGGTCCTGACTTAGCTAGTTATGAATATACTCTATTTAAATGCTGCTGAGGGAGACACATCTGAATATCTCATTATGTAAAAGATAGCTAATTATGCTTGTTTTCTTTTAGTACATTCACCAGAACTGAAGAAATTATCTCAGCATTAGGCCATTTCCATCACATTTTGACACTGAATAGAAGAAAGGCATAAAAACCTGACCAGTATGACTTTGCTAAGCATGTATATTGCAGGACACCTGAACTACTGTGACATTCTTTTCAAACACAGAAGTCCTTCTTTCCATGTGTCACACATAAATGAGGGAAAACATTAAGTTTTTCAAGCAGTGTGGCTTGCAAGATGAAGAATGAAAACTGGTCTTACAGTCAGTTTCCCAAGCAAGCTTTGCTTTGCCCCACCACACTTCACTGAAGTGAGGACTACTGATAGACATGATTTCCAGACCCTATACTAACAAAAGCATTGCTGACCTTCATGAAAGATATTATGCAGTACTGTCTGTCTCTAGAACCATTGTCATCATATGAACAGAAAAAAAGTGAGTAAGCACAGCAACATAGACTGCAATAAGGTACAGATTTCTAGATATGTGGCTTGAACCTTCTGTGAATCCTGAGGGACATTTGAGTGGGTCTTCAGGACACATAGTATTTTATTTGCATGGATCAGACTGCATTTCCTCCCAGGGATCAATAACAGGAGATTTTTAAGAGGCTGTTCCCAAAGGAAGGTTTTCTTCTTCTGAAAGAAAAGAAACACTTCCCAAAGGAAGTGTTCACTTCTGAAGCAGTAACGCACATAGAAGACTCTAGAGACAATCAGGAAGACAAATGTCTGTCAGAGGACAGAATTTCTGTGATTTCTTTCCACCTTTATCTGGGGAAACAGAATTTCTGTTATGTTTTGTAAAGTGACAGTGACTCATAGGGTCATTACCAGGGAGACTACTGTACAAAGTGACACTTTTCATACATATAAAGAGAAAGGTAATTATTTTTGTCTAACTGAATCCAGCACATTCTGAAGAAGACTTAGAGTATTTCAGTTCCAAAAGGTCAATTGAGGATAAGTTAAAATCGTGACCAATACATTTTTCATGACAATACAAGCTAAAATAGCTCACAAGTCAATTCCTGAAGATAAGAATTCTCCTGGATTTAACAGCGCAGCCTTCCTAAGATATAAAAAAAAACCCTACAACACAATAAAATAAACCAGTCCTTTTGTATTTATTGAAACTTTACTTGGGAATTTTAAATGATCTGTTAATTACAAAATGATAACCACAAAAACAGGGCTTAAATGGTGCTGGAAGTACATACCTGTCATGTGGCTTGTGGGGATGGAGTCTGTTTTGCCCAACTGAAGCTGACTAAATGTTTTTGCTTGAATTTCTGGGGTCAAGGAAGAATTATTTAGCTCACATACTGTTTCATCACCTGCAGTTTCTGAGATCTACTGCAGGACTGAGGGCATTCTACATGACAGCATGGAATGCAACTTGCATTGCTCCTGAGCTAAATGCCAGCCAAGCTCACCCCAAGCGGGGTCAGCATCATCACATCAACATAGCACAATAATCACGTATAACCCATGTAATTGTTCTAGGCAGAGCATCCCACTGGCATGGCCATGCCTGCTTCAGACCTGAGTTGCCTGAGTCATGCAGGTGTGTTCATTTACCAATAGTTCAAAGCAATAATGTGTTGAGACAGGACTTTGGAAGCACACACAGCTTCTATCTCCTAAACGAATCCAGTTGCATTAGTCCCCATCAGGGAATCACTCTCTAGCCTCAAGTCCAGTGGGATGGAACATCCTGTGTTTCTAAATAGAACATCTCCCAGCAGAAGAAGGCAGCTGCCCTTAACCTACCTTTTAAGAAAGGTTCCTGGCCCTTGCTAACCTCTGGGCTGAGCCAGGAAATTGTCTGGGAGATTGATAGTTGTTACAGGCCAAAACTGTACCAGTGAATGTTCTAATGGTTATATGATATGGGTAATTATTTATTGGTTCCTCTTCTCCGGGTTTGCTGTGGCAGTACTCCATTTCTAGTAGAGACATAGTCATAGCTGATGAGGTTTTAAATTAACTGGACCTGGGTTACATTATTCTGACTGTCAGCAGAACTTATTCCAGTGTTGGAGCCTTATCACATGGATTCCTGCTAGTTTAGAGCAAGCTACACTGGGCTTGCAAAATATATTATAACCTAGGCCATTATATAATGAGATCCTCATGCTAAAAGAAATTACATGTTCCAGGAGTTCCTAGGAGTTTGCTCAGGAGCTAAAAAAAAGCACAATTGTTTGTCTGTAAAACACAGAACTTTACATAATGTACAGTTAGATATCTGGACAAACTGAATTAAGAAACTGCTGGTGATTGATACCTGTCTGTTGTCTATAGCAGTGTTTCTATGAGCTAAGACTGTGAAGGATATCCCAAAGTATTAATAATTCATAGCACTTTATCATGGACAGGTCTATGTGATTGAAGTGTTTGATCTCATGCTTTACTCAAATAGCTTTCTGTTAAAAGACTGTAACAGTCTCTTGTCTTCTTCTTTGTACTATTTCACACATATATTTTTACTCCTTGCCTTAGTCCCAAATACTTTCTCCCACTTTAAGACTCACTGCAGTCTGCAGCTGAAAAATGTTTTCTCTTGCTTGGCTTGTTGTATCCTAGAGATCTAAGTCTTACAAAACTGTAAGCCTGACAGTGAAGAACTACCACAATATATAGGAGCAAGTCTTCCCAGGACTAGAGAAGGACATATGGCAGCAATGAAGATGGGGGCAAGAGAAAGTGTTATCCTGAGTGTGACCAATAGGGTAAATGTGATCATCTGCCTGATCCCTTCTCCATGAACTGCTGAGCTCAGTTCCCTTTCTGCTTTTGCCTTCCTTTGTCTTTTTGTCTTTGAAAGTACTAAAAATGTAGCTGTCTGTATCGTGTGTTCATGCCAAGGTGCTAGCAGCAGAAGGCTTCAGAAGTGGCCTCTGTGAGAAGACTTCAAGGGCTGCCCTGTGCCACAATCTCAGCTGGCTCCAGTGGACCAATCACAAGACACTGCTTAAGCTCATTAGCCAGGCTGGTGGCCCCTCCAGGGAAACGCATTTAAGAAAGGGCAAAACACCACACAGGCAAAGGAGGAAGACAAAGAAAGAATGAGAAAGAACAATGCGAACAACAAGGTCAGAGAAGAAGTGGGAGGAGGTGCTGCAGGCAGAGACTCCCTTGCAGCCTGTAGAGGACCATTCTGGAACAGATATTCAGGCTGCAGCTCGTGGGAAACCCCACACTCTGGAGCAGTTGGGCATACCCTGAAGGAACTATGACCCATGGAGACCTCATGATAGAGCAGGTTTATTCTGACAGAATTGCATCCTGGGAAGGACCCCTGCAGAAGCAAAGGGAAAATGTGTGGAGCAAAGACCGGCATAGAGAAGCTGTTATGGACTGATCACAACCTCCATTCCTCATCCCCTTGTACTGCTCAGGATGGGGACTAGATAGAACTATCAGAGTGAAGCTGAGCTTAGGAAAAAGGGGGAGGTGTTTTTAGTTTTGTCTTGCGCTTTGCACTGGTCAATGGCTTTCATTAAGATCAGCTCCAGTTCAACAAAAAACAGGCAAAGTCTCAGTCTGAACTATAACAGAAATACAAATAGCATAACTAAAGATGGCATAAGCATGTGTGACATAGAATCCCTTATATCACTTACTATCTGCTAGGATGGGATTAATTTCACTGAATTTCACCTTTCTGGCCTTATAGCCAAGTTATGCCCAAGACTCACTTCATGGTCAGTAGACATGAAAAAGCCCTTCTAAGATATGTTTCATTTCATCCTAAACCAATGTCTGAAGCAGGTCAAATGAATGAACCCTTCTCTTCTCTGTCTGAAAAGGAAGACTACTTCAGAAGGTGAGAAATCTATATCATACATACAGAAAAGAGATGTGGTGAGTGCCACCTATTATGACTGCGTGGTCCATTCTGTGATGGTTTACCAATACTTCTAACAGATGCACAATGCAATACATTCAGGATCTCTAGCACAACACAAAAAAGGAACATTTGTGCTATGCTAGGTCATAATAGATATGGCCCGCTGACCTGTTTTGCAAAAACCCCAAACTTCGGTGTTTATCATTTGACTCACAAACACTCAATGGCCTGTGAAGACCTGCACACCTATTGAGGTGTTTAGCACAAGTAGGACAGTAAAACAGGAAAATATTGATTGGCAGTAAGGGAAAATACATTCAGATGTCACACAAGGACTGAGAAACCCCAGCTTGCTAACGCAGAAATGCATCAGCTTTGCAGACCATGTCGGATAATTGAAACTGAGTGATCAGGCATTCCTAATGTGATTAAGTGACCTGATTTCATGGTTTTTAAAAAGTAATTGACTTGAGTCAAAATATGATTTGAGTTGTTTTGGTACCTTATGCATCGCCGGTCAGTAAATCATCACTCATGAGAGGTACCTTAACCCTGAACTGTATGGGATGTGAATCAGGTTTCAACTCTAAGGAAGGACATTGTTTCCAAGTAGATTCAAATCCCTCTCCTTGGCACTCATTTTCTCCTTGGGTGACAGGCTGAGGCAAGGAAGCTTTCTATTCAGTGTGGTCCAGTCTAATCCAGTGAGTCCTACACTACAACTGTTCTAGTGTTTATTCAAGACCTCCAAGTGATATGTGTTGCAGCATGACCAATACATATCTGACAATCTTTTCTCTGTGTTAAAGCAGTATCTTTTCTCAGCACTTTCTGAGTAAAATGAGGATGTCATGCTTGGCTTTCTAAATCATGACTTGTATGCAATTCCTTTATATGCATTGACATTTTTGGAAGAGGTGTAGCTTGAAAATCAGAGCATAAGGAAAGAACACTACTGATGTTAAACTGACAATGAATGTAAGTCTCTGAGCTTCCTCTAGACACTGTTCTATCCCTGTACATGAGCTGCATTGTATTATCTGGTTATCAATCTCATTGATTTAAATAATAACAAAAAGAAACATAGAAAGACATCAAATGGAATTCCACTCTACAGGAATTAAGAGAGTGCTCTACCAGGTGTCATGGCATAGTCTACTCCAGAGACATCTGACTCATAAAAACTGGCTTATATACTTTGGTAAAACTCAGATTCCATCATAACTTGAAGAATTTACCCAGATATAATTAATATACCAGTATTCTCTTATCATTGATTTAGATTTATGATTTCCTGAGAATTTGAGGTGGTTCTTTAAAAAAAAAATATCTTTATAATGAATTATTGGGTAAAGTCTTTAATAAACTCCACCCTGGATTCAATGAAAGACATGATACTATTTCAATCAATAAATTCCAAACAGGTAAAATAGGCATCTTAATGTGAATCTCTAGGGAATTCCATGGATAATGGATGTTTTCTAGGAGAAAACAGAAGAGAGTTAAATGTTTTCCTTTGATGGACTCAGGTCCATCAGAGACAGAGCACAGAATATCCCAGTTGTGTACATGACAACAAACACCTGGTGGTGAGGTCTGCGTGGAGCCCATGTATCAGAGGCTGACCTCAGCCTCCTCCCAACTGACCCAAGGACATGTCTCTTGGCTCCACACCATGTGTTTTCATACTACTCTGTGATTGGCTGGTTTCCATATTTTGAAAGCCTCATGCCCACGTGATCTCAGAGCAGCTTCTCCCTGGCTCACCATTTCTCTACCATAGGAAAGTTGCAGGCATACTTCACATATGTGTATGCATGAAGATATATATATCTTTACAGACATATAAAGACCTAGAAATTACATGTAATAAGGACAGAAAGGAAAAGCACCAGATTTTCCCCAAAAGACCAGAGAATCCAGAAGCATCAGACAATGTCTCTTGAATCAGAAAACTTTATTTCCAGGACAGTTTCAGACAGACAGGATGTGTGACACAGAGCTCCCTTTGTCCATGGTTGTGGGGAAGCTCCAGCTGTCTGTGGGACCTTGGCGCTGTGCAGACTGGGGCTATGTATGCTTCCTTGTCCTGAGGGCAGAGGCTTTGTTGAAAGCTGCAGAAATGTCTGGCTGAGTGGCTGCAGAGGGAGGGGATGGGAGTGCGCCATGGCCTGGTCCTGTCCTTGTGTGAGCCTCCACCTGCAAAAGGCAGGATGACAAACAAACAGGCAGCCATCCTAGCTTAACATGTCCAGCTGCTGCAAGGGATCTGCCAGAATCATGATTGCTTAACTTTGTGTCAATGTCCGTGTAGAAGGTAGCATATGTTTTAGTCTGTGGACAAGTACACAAGTGGTCCATGGTCTGGTCCTGTCCTTGTGTGAGCCTCCACCTGCAAAAGGCAGAATGACAAATGCAGGGAGCAGCCACCCTGGCTCACCATGGGCACCCCCTGCCCAGAGCTCTGCCAGATTCTTGATTCCTTAACTTTGAGTCTGTGTCCTTTTAGAAGGTAGTGAATCTCTCTGTCTGAGTGGCTGCGGACAGGAGTGGTCCATGGCCTGGTCCTGTCCCTGTCTGGGACTGTGGCTGTAAAAGGTAGGGTAAGAAAAAAAAGGGAGCAGCCACCCTGGCTCAATATGGACACCCCTTGCCCAGGGCTCTGCCAGGCTCTTAATTCCTTAACTTTGAGTCCATGTCCTTGTAGAAGGCAGCAAATCTCCCTGGCTGTGTGGCCGAGGACAGGAGTGGTCCATGGTCTGGTCCTGTCCTTGTGTGAGGCTCCAGCCCTGAAGAAGACACAGGAGGAGCAGCCACCATCTGCCATGCCACGTGAAGCCTCTGCCTCCCTGCCCAGGCCCAGAAGCCCTTCCCTCCCCTCCCTGCCTCCCCTCACTGCCCTCTCACCTCACCCAGGTCCCTGCTTGCCTCCAGCCTGGCCCATCTCACCAAGCACCCTTTTGGTGCCTGTCCTGGGACACCCCTGGCACCAGTGCCCTGTGGCAAGGCAACCACCACAGCAACGTTCTGTCTGCTGTGACACGGGCACCGCATCAGCAGGGGTTCCCGAGCTGATGGAAGGCCCAGCCCTCAGCTGCCCAGGGAAAAAGAGTTGTGGTTCTTCTGCCTTGTTCAGTGCAGGGGAATGGACAAACCCCACAGCTCTTGAGGTCCCTTCCAGCCCTTGACATTCTATGATTCTATGAGCTCAGGCCCATGGGGAAAATGGCCAAGAAGGAGAGCCTGCTGTCACTCCTGTCTGTGTGAGGACAGCCTCTCACCCGCGGCTGTGGTCACCTCACAGCCCCTCACTGTCCTGTCCCACACAACCCCCCCTGGTCCTCCTCCTTGCTGTCAGGGTCAGAGCAGAGTGAAGTGGAGCTCAGCAGGAGGCTGCAGACCAATAACTGTGGTGTCTGAACCCAGGGAGCAATTCAGGTGCTTGAAACACTGGCCCAGTGCCACTTGGGCTCTGTTACAGCCCCATCTCCTATGGATAGCAATGGAATGGGCAGAGAGGGCACAGCACCTGGGAAAAAGGCACTAAATGCTTATTTTAATCCTGGTTGTCACTCCTACAAGTCCACTGTCTCCACACATGTCTAGGCAGGTCACAACTGGCTTCACAGACAGGGCTCCAGGTGTCTGTAAGCCAGCTCCGCAGGGTCATGTGAGGTGCTGCGAGGAGCCTCACCTGACCTGTAGCTGCTACACCAGGACGGGGCTGAAAGAAACATGGCATCATGATGCTCTGGTCTGCCTGGGGGTCTCAGGCACTCTGGAGATCTCCCAGATGCCACTGGGTATTTATCTGTTAGGAACTGAACACCCTGTACAGATTCATTCACATGCATGAAGTGAGGTCTGCAGTGCAGTTCTTATATCCTAAGGTATTTGTCCTGATCCCAAGAGGCCACTTCAGAGACCTCCCGTGGGTCCCATGGGAGCTCTATGTCGATGTCTTGGGAGTTCTGCAATATGGTTCTACTTAAGCATTTAGACTTTTGAACTGCTTTCCTACATTTAGACTTCTAAATTTGGTTGTAAATAATCTGTTGCTGACAGCTACTGTGAAAGACTTGATTCTGTGCTCTGGTGGTTGCAATTATCTGAACTCTTTCAGAACTGTGTCAGAATGAGATGAGCACACTACTAGAAATGTAGGGTTTGTTTTGTACTTTAGCCATACTACTGAGTAGTGATGATGTTTTATTCTCTAAATAGAGCATTTTATCTCAGAAGTCATAATTATATGAATGGATGTTCAATTGTTAATTGCAGAATTATCTTTTAGTAAATTCTGAAAACACGATGACTGCCAAATTGGCCTGCAGGAAATAATGCGGCAGCTCTGTAGCAAAAACGCAGCTCTATGCAGTATCCCACATGAAGGAAATATTATTTTATTTCAAATCACAACTGATTTCAGCCCCTAACATACTTTTATATACACAAGCACAAAGATGCATGTAAGTAGTCTGGTAGTAGTCAGGCACTGACACCTATATCCAGACTGTTCAGGAGTGCTTGCAATGATGTGGAGGACAAATGGCATCAGTTTTCAAATCTGTCCCCACACTTACTGGGTTCTTTTTAAGAGGGTGTTAGTTCTGGATGAGTGCCATTGATGTATCAGGAAACAATAGTGATTAATCTCTCAATCCTGTACCACCTCTGTGAGCCATCAGGATTTGCTCCCCACCTCTGTTTCTAGCTGTTGAGGAACTTCAAGTACATATATGCTAGGATCTTGATGACCTGCTACTGTAGGTGTCAGACATTTTTACAGCCCTCATCTTGTTGCAATTTAGCATCCTTATGTTCACATTTCCTCTCCATTCATACTAATATAAACATTTTTATCATTATTTTCCACATCTCCACTAGAAGATTCCTGGACTTCTGTTTTCTAATAGATTGCAGGCACTTTTGTACAGGCTAGGGGAAAAAAAAAAAAAAAGAGTATAAGAACCAAAAAAGGCTCCATCTACCTTTTATGATTCATTAGTGTTCCCAGTAGTCTCCCAAGCTTCTGGTTTTGCCCTTCACTATTTCAGTGGTATCATAATTATCATAAAATGTTCCACTTTCCTTGTCCAGAATTAAAAATGAAGATTACAATTTACTTTCTTCTGTAATGCTAATCTGATCCAATCTTCGTGTTCTGTTTATTTTACTGGATAAGAATGACCTGATATCACTTTCCACTTTCTCATTCTCCATAATTCACTTTATAGTATCCCTTTTCAAACAAACTGAAAAAAAAATTTGTGAAGAAGAGAAAGACAGATTTGCCACTGATGGGACAGGCAGAATGAAATCTTCTGAGTAACAGAAAAAAATATTTATTTCACTTTTATATAATATTTTAAATGCTCTTCTGGGAGTTGGGCATGCAGAATTTACATTTCAGAGTGGCAGCTGCATCTCTCCTGAGAGTAGCAGCATAGTGAAAGTTAATAAGAAGTCAGTTCCATGAATCCCCTTATGAGAAAGTCACATTGTTTAATAGAAAACTGAGCTGCACAGGAATAAGGCAGGCATTTGTCAGAGTTTGTATTAATAAGAAGACACAGTTTGTGCATGATCACATCTATCCAAAATGATGACTTGAAAGAATTTTTAAAATTCATCTTATAGATCTTCATGTTAAACAACTAATTTTTGTATGGAACAAACATATTCAGCTGGTATCATCAGCAGGTATAAATCTTCAGACAAAGAATTAAATGACTCCCCAGAGATGTCCTTCTCATTCACATTTTGTTTGCAAATGACCTATCAACCAAACTGCTGATTCTGTTCCCATTCCCTCTTCCCTGCATTTGTAAACATTATAACACTACTTTGCAGCTTCCATGGCATAGCAACTTCTACAGAAGGATCTCAGCACATTTTGCAGTTATTAAATAATTTAGCTTTGCAAAACTGAATTCTTGCAAAGTGAAGAATCCTTAACAGCCTTCATTTTTCAAAGGCAGAAAATGAGGTGCAAACAGGTTAACCATAGACTTTTTATTGAAAAGCTGAGCACTTGTGCTTTTGAAAGCAAGAACAATCAAAGCTCAGCAAATTTTGCAGTCAGAGCAATGATGAAGGAACCAAGAGAGACTGCCCTTAGCATAAGACTGGCAGAACTAGTTCTCCTTATTGTTTTTTGTACAGCATTCAGTTCCCATATTACTCTATAATAACTTTGTTTTAAAAGTAATGTTATGTAATATGTAACAAAGGATGTTCAGAGTGAAACGTGAAATATGAGAATAAGAATGCTTGGATATTATGGTGTTAGACTTGTTTAGAAGCAAAGAAAATACTACCCAGGTAATAATTTATATTTTGCTGTTTATACCACCATGACGCTCATTACCAGGATAATCAAGTGCATGGATATTCTCTTTTTTCTGTTTGAGTTAAGCCCCAACAAACAGGTGAAGTTTTAATGCTCTGGGTAGCATCATGCTGCCCCAAGTCTGATTCTGGATGTTCTATAAATGCACCACTACAGACAATTAACTACATGATGGAGTGAGTACTAGGACTAGATGGGCCTTGATTAATTTAAGGGAAGTGATTATCCGAAATCCATCTACTCTGGGAAAGCAATATCTACCACATTGTTTTGAAAGAAGCTCTGCTGAAGTAACCTAAACTCAGTGTTGCTTGTTGCTTATGACAACTTCTGAATTCTTTGCTGACAGGAAGTAGAAGAAAGGAAAAGGTTTGCATCATATACCTTGCAATAGTACCTACATTATTGTTTTTCTTCATGACTTATCTGTTCCAAAGATTGAAATTCAAATGGTGTGAGTTGTAGAAGGCTAAACGAATGTTTCAGAAGGATCTCTTCACACAGTTACATCTTCTTCTATGGAAGACTTGGGAATTTTCCAGGTGGCTTCCATATCAAACCAGGATTTCGCCCAAAGTATTTTTGATGATGTTTCACTGACAATGATAACTTACAAAACATCAGTATGGATACTCAAGAAGACAGAATACAGCTTCAGGACATACAGTGGGACATAGAAAGATGTAACTTTGCTCTTAAGGGAGAAGAAAAACAAACATACTAATAAGCAACAAAGAGAGATTAAGGAAAACCAGCAAGAAGTGTTTTAGGCAGATATTTAGGCAGCCATTCCCATGTCACAATCAGAAACAATTAAGTACGTTAAGGGTTGTAATTAAAAAAAAATGATGGGAAAATAAACTGCTCCCATTTATTTAAATTGCATAGCTATGTTTTATCCAGAATAATTATGTCAATAATTATGTTTATGCCTTTGTCTTGTAAGGAAGTGTTGGTGTTTGTGAAAATAGAGCTACTGTAATTATTTCCTCTATTACTATCTGAAAACAAAATACGGGATTCCTCTCACTTAGAGTTGGTCATCAAGTCTAAGTTCATTATCTACACTCCCTTCAGAGTTTACTGTCAGATAAGTATTTCCCAACTTGCCTAACACAGTCAAGACTAATAGACTTTGGACTTGTCTATCATTATCATTGATTATAGAAAGAACCCAAAGTCTAACTTTACTAGATATACAGCTTTCACATAGTGAAAGTTACATGATGCTAATTCTACCTTAATAGTATTTTCTCGTGTTAAATCTTCTTGAGATTAAGTCTTTGAAGTCTAGCATTGCTATTGCATTTACGCATAAACACATGCTTAAATGTTTTGCAAGATCAAGCACTTGTCAGGAATAAAATTCTCGCAGATAGCTACAATTTCCTTACTACCTTCAAGAATGATAATTTGTAAATAGTTCATCTCATTTAAGTAGCAATTAGCAAGGTGTTTTAAGTATCCAGGACTGTCAGAGCATAAAGAAATTTTGTCAGTCTAGTGTAATTCCTCCTAGAAAAAAACAATGGATAGAGCTGGCATCTATAAAAAATGCTGCATTCCTCACTGCTGTATCACACTGCAAAACTTTAAGAAAATAGCTGAATCTCATGTGCATAGCATTCTCACAGAACTCTTTTAATCAACAGGCTTTCCTTTCCAATGGCACAACTAGGTCCTGGCAGGTCCAGTGGTCCTTAAATCCAAGTCAGTCATCTAAATCAGGGCCACATGAAACACTGTTTGCTTCTATAAGTGATTATATCTGCATGAGTTCTGTGACAAGAGTTTGAATTAACTGTATAATACTAGTTGCTGCAACACTCAGAGTGTGAACAGAGAAATTTGTGGAAACAGAGATAATAAATTGTGCTAAATAAGTGATAACTCTGCTGCAGTAAAGGTTGCCTTTGGCCAAGATGCTGAAGAGCAAACTTGATACACTTAATCCATTTGCAAAGCTTTGAAAATTAAAATAAATGATATCTAACTACTGGACTTCCTGCTCACAAAAGGTTTGTAATTTCATTCTCATTTGTATTTGCCCTCTGATCCAGCCTGGCTATGCTATTTTTGTGTTTAGATTATCACATGTCCATGCTCTTCATCATTCTGCTTCTTTTCTGACGTTTTTACCTCCACCATGTCACACTGGGAGAAGTTGTTACGGTATTTATATCTCTGGTTGATGTGCAGAACTGAAATGGTCATGACTTTCAGAAGTTTCACATCAAGCCTGTCAGAGTCTGGAAACTCAGAGACACAGATTTGCAGCTTTTCTTCTGCTCAGCCCACCCCATTGCCCTTTTTTTTTCCCTTGCTTTCTTTTTATACTGGAGAAAAAGTACAGGAAAAAAGGATAGCATCATTATGGAACAAGGTCATCATATCATCTTCTTAAGAGATCAGGAACAGGACCTATCTGCAAAGTTACTATCACTTATTTATTTGGATCTAAGTAAGCCATAAGGGCTAGCAGTAAGAGCTAGAATTTACATTTTGCCTTTACTTCTGTTAGACATGTTACAGTTCGAGTGACCCCTATTCCAATACAGGAGCCAGTATCCAACGCATTGCGGCAAGGTATAGATGACAACTTTAGCTAAAGGCGTTGCTTAACTGTCGATACGTGTTTATGAAGAAAGTGGGCCAGTGAGAATATTTCGAACTTGTTTGTACAGCAGTTAGCATAAGGAAGAGGCCATCTACACAGTCTCTCACTTACTCAGAGAAGAAAGTGTAATAAAAATAATTTACAACTGTGAGTGAATAACATAACCCAAATGTTGTGAAACAAAGATATTTTTCCAAATTTTAACCAGATTTCCTTTCTTCCCAGAAGAACAGAAGAGCTGATCAGTTAGAAATGTGTGCTAGAAGAATTGCTTGACCCTTCATCATCTGTGCCCGGAAAAGTTTTTGCTGTGTTCTTGTACCTTTCTGTGTCTTTGTTGGCCTTGCTCCTTCCGAGAACTCTGAGTGCTTTAACACATAGATGATCAGGGCAGAAAAAAAGAGACAGTATAGGGCTTACTGCCTCCTTTGCATCAGTACCCTCTATTAAGATAAATGATTAGCATAGCAGCATTCAGGTCCTCCCCTAAGTTCAGTGTACAAGGAAGCCATCACCCTGAGCAAATACAAAGGATGTCAGCAGCAACAAAATTGTATTTATGGGAAGCTCTTCTCCATGGATTTTGTCTGCATGTTGATTTCTTTTCACATAGTTGCTTAGGCAGCCTCTGTGGTGCACCACTCAGGTGCTTTTCTGTTTGGTCTCAGCATGTTCTGCTGTGCAATAACCTTCTTCATTCTTTATTTTCCGTATTTCTGAAATTCTGCATTTGCGATTCTGCTTGTTTTGCTGCTTTACAGATTTGTACGTCTATTTCCAAATTTAACTCTCGATGATTTTTAGCAGACACTCATGTACCTTCCTATTACTTCAGGTCACCTGTAAGAATGTGATCCCATGAAGCACAGACAAATAAACTTTCTTGTTCATTCAAGGAAATAAAATTTTCTTCAAACTACTCAGTTTCACTCAGTTTTTACTATTACAGTTTCCAGTAATCATGAATCCAGATTTTTATTTTAATGTAAGTGCATGAAATATCAATACAAGATAAAATCTGTGGCCTGGGAAGTTTTTACATATGCAAAATTTGACATAGGCAAAAAAAAAAAATCAAGTAAGTGGATAATCTTGCTTTTAGGAGCTGCATAGTCCTTTATCCCCCCCCCCCCCCCCCCCCCCCCCCCCCTTTTTTTTTTTTTTTTCTTTTTTTTCTTTTCTTTTTTGATCCCTTCTTTCTGTATAGTAATTTTATATTATAAT
>JANVCC010000021.1:56337416-56395803 GCA_025345505.1 Todiramphus chloris collaris | reverse complement strand
CCTAAAAGCAAGATTATCCACTTACTTGATTTTTTTTTTTTTGTATTGTCTTCTCTTTCAAAAGATGCATGACAATACTGAAAAAATATTTTATTGTTTTCCTTTTTTTCTGCTGATTTTTCTTTCTTGACTGATATGCACTTTTACAGACAAGAAGAGTCCCAAGGAGGGATTTCACTCTTCTCCATAAAGCGCAGTCTTTATTCAGTGGAGTTTTCAGAATTAAAAAAAAAAAAAAAGCCAGCATATCCAGTGTTTCAGTTATCTTTCTTTAGGGCCTAAGGTGATTATACACTCTCCATCCATATGTCCTCTCAGATATTATTTCTGCTTGCCTTCACCAATTGTCACATATAGTTGTGGAAAAAAAAAAAAAAAAACCAAAAATAATTTGAGTACTATTCAAGCCCACTTCACTCTCCACAAAGGCAGTCTGTCCTTGTACATGCTATATCCCTTGTAGAGGTCCTATACAGGAGCAAGACATTTCCCTCTGGATTTCTTTGCCAACATAAAGCAACTGTTCACATTTAACCTTGACATAATATACCTTCTTCATAGAAGATTACACTCGTGTCCATATTTTTAATCATCTGGAGAAAGATCAAGAGAGAAACCAAGTATCACACACAGAGGAAAGCAGGGTTCATGAAGGTGCTCTGTGTCCTCTTGAAGAGTCAGTAGACATGTCAGCGATGTGGAATGATCAAAAACATTGAGCAAGGTTGATATCCAAGGGACACTTTACCGTTCTTAAAGATGGTTCATTTGTTTTATGAGCACTTAATTTTCATGTTGACAGATGAGCATCATCCTTCAAGCCTAGTGCAGTATCTATCGAAAATTCAGATCAAAGCCCTAACAGATGTTGACTATTGTTCATGAAGAAGGAAAAAATGTTGTGAGTGCTTTACATGTTTTGATGCTTTGGCATGGAACTCTAGGGCATGGAGTTGGGCTCAAACTAATGGTTGTACAGAGTAAGAAGAGGACTGAGTTCTTTGCAGAAATCTTGCTGCCTTTAGGCAACAGAAATGAGGAATAACTGCTTTATCATGCTTGGTCTTGTGTCTGCTCTTCATGCATTAAAATGCCATGAATAAGCCACAGAACAGACAAGCTATTTAAACTAGAGAAAAATACAAATTTTAGCAACATACATGTTGTTGCTCCAGATGTTTTACAATAGTTGCCGTAATGTAAAAAACACTGAGGTCGGACTATATTTGGAGATACTACTTTATAAGCTCAGGAACACAAAGCCCATTTAATTTTTAGTAAGGTTGAACAATATAATTTCTTGGTTTTTTCCAGTGCTAATGGAATCTTCTCTCAAAAAAACAAGTCAGAGTGCTTAACAGTTTTCCATATTTGGTAGCAACAATTCTAGTTGTCCAATTTGATGCATAGTATTTTGCTGATTTTGTTATGTTCTTAATAACAAATCAATACAATATATTGTCAAGATAATTATGTAATGATTTTTTCCTTACAGAAGTATATACAGATTAAAATTACTATTTGAAAGCAGACTGAAGTTAGTAAAATTTTTTGTTACTTACTTTTTTAATAGAAAAGAAACAAACAAAAAAAGTTGATCAAGAGGCCAGTTTAATTCTCATATATGTGGTACAGTATGTAGTACTGACATATCAAGAATGTTAGAGAATAAAAATTCTCTTACATTTTTGAGTAATCATAAATAAGAAACACAGAAAAGCAATCATCTACAGTCATTGCTCTAAAATATTGGTGCAGGGTTTTATTAAACTTTATTGGTTTTAATTAATCAAAATATGAATGATCAAAAAGGCATACATTATCAGTATCTCAACTTGATATATTATAGTTATAGCATTATGGAAAAAAAAATGGGTGTGTGGTTTATAATTATTTAGTCTAATAGTTAAACCTAGTGGATCTTAACCAATTTATATTTTTCAAACACCATCGATGTTGCATTCTATTGTACTAGAGAATTTGCAATGAACATTTCCCAAGGGACTTGGTTCTGTAATTGGCTGCTTCATCTGTGTAAAAGCCAACTGAGCTTCCAGGAACTTGCACGGGTGAATGCAAATCTGTTCAAACAGCAAGGAGTTACATTTACAGACGCCTAGTTATTCTACTGCTGCTTCTGTGTTTGATTACAGTCTTTTACTAAAGTGTAAGTTATAGATTTCTCAGCACTTCAGAGTATCAACAATCCAATTGATAACAGCTACTCTGAGCATCTCTAAAATCCAAAACCTTTAAAATACATCTTTTTAAAATCCTGAAGTTGATAAGAATGTGGAAGTGATCATAGCTACATGAGAAGGAAATAAATAATAACAGGAGACAAGGCAGTACCTTTCTAAGAACTGTGTTAAAGAGAAGAGAGACATGCTGAGTAGCCTTTATCAAATTAAAACATGAGAAAAGAGCCTTAGTCCATTCATATGCAAAACATTTTACTTTGTTATAGCAATGCTTATAAAACATTAACGTAATTATGTAGAAGTTATTTGAGATATTATTAATCTCCTATTTTAAACAATAGTCTCAAATAGTGTTACTAAATCAAAATTCTCATAGTTTTGTATAGTTTTGGGTTCTTAGTCCTGCAGCTTCTGTTTAAGGCAATACAATGATCTGCATGTAGGCCTACATCAAATGCCAATTTGACTAAGGTTTTTCAGGATGATTTTCACAGATTATTATTTCTAGGAAAAATATGTATCTGAACAGTTATACTTTTTTTAAAACAGAAGTCTTAAAATTATGGAAACATTTTCTTGCTTTTGCAATTAAAAATTATTTAAAGAAAACCAAGTGGAAGAAATTATTTCAAAATGGAAATAAATGCATAGCATCTGTAAAGTTTTCATAAGCATGCAATGAGTAAACTCATACATGAGTAAAGATGTTAATGAAATGTGAAAGTTTGATTACAAAATGTCAATGCAAAAATGTGTTTCTGGCCATAAAGACCTATCACATTTCTAGTTGTCTGTGTTAAGGGATGACACAGGGAAATTGCCTATTTCTCTTCAGATACAGATACTAGTCCAGATGAAGATAGCATCATATGATCAGATGAATTTTGAACTTATATAAAGAATAAATTAGTGAGGGAAAAATTAAAACTCTTTTAAGAATTAATACTATTACAAGGTTTGACAAAGTAAAGTGGCAAGTGAGTATATATGAAAGTATGTCAGTGGAGATTAGGACATTAAATGTAGCCTTAACAACTATCAACAATCACAAATTTTCCTTCCATATGTTTGAACATAACTTTACAGTTACATTTTCTGCTTAGAGATATGATTGAAATTCCCTCTCACAAATAACCACATGATCATAATGTTAATCATAATATTAACAGTAGCTAAAATAACCATAGTCTTGCCTATAAATGTATTTTAGTTTATTTATGTGTCCACATATTTTTCAGTCTGTGCTACTTGAATTAACAGATACTATCATTCTCCATCTCTTCCTTCTTGAAAGGCAGTAGCTATACTCTACTGGTTCTAACTGCACAACTTTCAAACATAGCACTGCTTCTGCTACCAAGTGACTTCTTTTGATATCAAACCTCTGACATTCCCAGTGTATCCTAACAAATTGCAAGGAACAAATATGCAGCACATTCCTCAACTTGAAAACTTTCAAGTTGACACATAAAATGTCAGTGACTTTTTTACAGATACCTATCTTTGTTAATGTTTCAGAGAACATGAAAATGAAAGCACATATTTATATGACTATAAATCAAGTTTTATTTCCATTCTGACATGCTATTATTTATACCTCTGTGTTCAGCTTTTTTTTCAGTTTCCATGGTGTTCGCTCAAGGAAAAATTACACATCTTAAAATCCACTAATAAACAGGAATCCCCATAAGTATTCCTTTTAAACTTAATTAGAAAATTAGAATGCAATTAAAGCTGGCAAAACCATCAGAAATTAGATATTAAATAAGTTCTCATATATAATTGCATTTCTTTCTAAGTAACAGTGCTTTTGAGTTGTACAATTCTTTAACACATCATTACAAAATATTTTAAAATGTAGCTTTCTTATCCTTGAATTTCTTGTATCTTATGCATGAGGAAACCAATTACACTGTTAGTAATAATAACAGATTATGGGATTTAATACTTACATGCTGAAAATTAAAATAAATAATGCAGACTATATTTTTTATATATGATTCTGTTGTGCCTTACATGTGTGTGTCCAAAGCTGTTAAAATAAGGCAGAGGGTATTAAGTTTCACTAATATATCTAATTTTAATGGAAAGCCCACAGCTCACTGAGGATTTGATTTTATATGATATCATAATCCAATGAGTGACCTCCAGTTCCACTGATTTTTATAGACCTTGTTCCACTGATTTTTATAGACCTTGAACACACTCAGTGTTTCTTGAGAGTTTTCCAACTTCTTGCAGGATTGATCCAGGAGTAAAAAACTCATAAAGGAAGAGTAAAGCATTATAGGCAGTTTCACAGCCCCAGCTTCTGAAAACAAAACAAGAAGATAAACATGCATCTATAGTGCTCAAAAGCTCTTTCCATGCAATGAAAACAAAGAATTAGATGACAAATCCAGTAACAGACTAGCACATGAAAGACTGTATCCAACTTTGTCCTACAGCAGGATGATGAAGCTACCCTAGATAGTTCTTTCTTCAGCCTTCTGTCAAAAAGACAAGAAATCTAGTAAGGCATTTAACTTCCTAAATTAAGACAATCAAAGGTAGGAATTGCAGGACAGCTCATACAGACGCGTACAGTGAAATTCAGCTTACTAATGTAGAAAGTTACAATTTTGAAGACAGAACTATTGGCAGCGTCTACACCAGCCATGTCATGGGCTGAAGGGCCAGACCCCTTTCAGTCCATATTCTAATCATGCTGCTCACTGCCTGGCTTGGTTAGGGGCATTGATAGTTCCTGTAAAAACACTATTTTTTTTTTTTTATGCTAAGACATTAATAAATGTGCCTTTTCTTAATCAGTTATGTCATTAGCCTACTAGACCTGTAAAATGAACAATAAGGTACAGAAGGAAAAACGTTTGTTTCTAAAATTAATTGCTGTGTATTATAATGTTATATTTCTAAAACCTGCAAAACAGGCAGCTATCGACAATTTATAGTTGTTTGGTTGTACACCTGCGGTGAAGCCTGAGACAATGGCTGCTTTCACAAACTTTGTACTCATGTGCTAGTACATGTTTCAGTAGAGCTTAACACTTTTAAACATTGGGATCACACTTCAAAAAAAACAGAAATGAGTTTCAGCTGTTACTCAGTTTTGATATTCAGGGAGCAACAGTTATCTGTACTCATCAAAACATGGGATTTTTTAATAAATAAGAATAAATTGATCTGATCAAAGCCAAAATACAGTGACAGGTGGGATACCTCATTAGAGGAAGTTTTGTTTAAATAATAGCTTAAGCATTGACATGAGGTTTTGATGCACAGAGTAAGAAGTTAGGTTTAGAAAACTTTGCACTTATTTTCCACATTCCGGATGAAAATTCATCTCCCTAGTAATCTCCAAAAAAGATAAGTGATATAATTATACTACAGGTTGCGTTCAATAAATGAAGGAAGGAGGATACTGAAGAAGAATTCATCTGTAGTGTTCCACCTTTTACTGTGTGCAACCAATCATCACAATGTTTAACCACTGCATTTTTATTTGTCAAGTATTGGTTCCTACCATACATTAAATATGAACTGTGTTCAGAATGGACTTCATACAAAACACCATTTTTACTGTTAAGTTGTGATTAAGAAGGTACAAAACCTCTCAGTCTTATTAAAAAAATGGAAGTTATATGCATACAATTTTTTCCATACTTCTACAATAACAAAACTGCATCCACTTACATGAAAGGGAGAGGTGTGCCTTTTTGGCTGTATTAGTATCAATCATATCCCTTACCAGAATACTTCATCATGAATGGAATTTCTGATAACCAATTGATAAAAGAATTGTTTCTGAAGCTTATTCACTATGAAACAACATGACTTGCAGAACTGAGCCCACCACATGAATTTCTTTCACAGTGATTGTTTGAAATCTGCTGGTAACTAGTTGATATATGCTATATATGCATATTCAGCAGTGCTATACAATTCTGTTTTGACTCACTGATTAGAAGACTAGAATTTTCAAAAATAAAGGATAGGAAATCAAAGAGCTCTGAAGACAGACATATAGAATGGCATTCATAAGATTGCAAATATAGATATCAGCAGTACAGATATTTTCATGTTAGATAGTTGTCAAGACTTTTTCACAGAGTGGAGTAAAATTGGTACTTTCAAAGCATGAGTCATCTCATCCTAAAATAGATTATTAAAATAGGTCAGATGAATCATTGGATATTGCTTTCTATTGACCTTGAAGAGAGCATTGGGTTACTAGCCAATATGTACACATATAAACTGCAGACATATGAAGCTGAGTGAGGGAGACATCATTCAGGATATCTCTGGAAACAGTATTTTCATAGACTAGATTTACAAGCATGTATAATAATAGACTAATATTTCCTAAGGGGGGGAAGTTAAAAGATAGTACATGTGATTTAAAGCATACCCTATGTCTCTATATAAAGTTTTTGGATAAAGAGGTATTTTTCTGCCTTTAGAAAATACATGCATTCTTTGAAATATTATCATAATGTTTCAGTACATCTGTTAATGCTGTGTCAGCCACTAGGCAAGTGACAGGTGCTCTCTATTCCCAAAAGGGAATAAGGGAGAGAGACTAAATTTTATTTAAATTTTAATGAAAATAATAATAATAATAAATTTAAACATTAAAATATATATATAAGCAATATATACAAATATATACAATATATACAAAACCAATATCAACCCCACCCACCCCAACTGCAATTATGTTGCCATCACCACTGATACTGTGGGCAGGCACTGGGGAAATCCCAGACTGGACTCAGTGGGAGGCAGGAACCAGATTCAGGATCTGGATTCTGGAATTGGATTCAGGAACACATGGATTGGGTTTGAAGGCAGAACAGAGGGATTCCTCCTAGGACACTGGCCATTGAAGAAGAGAAACTGCCCCTTGTGGTGCCTCAGCTTTATACTGAATATGATGTATATGATATCATATTATAACATAGAATGGCTTGGGATGGAATGGACCTTAAAGATCATGTATATGGGATGGAATACATCATTGGTTAGTTTAGGGTCACCTGTCCTGTCTACTCCTCCCCACAGGTGTGGCTTTTTACCTTCTGCACCCCTAATATGGTACACAAGATTTGTCAGTGTCCTTACTTTCAATAGAAACCAAAGGCAAGAGCCTTTCTGTACACCAATTCTTGGTAGTAACTATAAACATCAAGTGTCATGACTGCTAGAAGAGGCCACTGTTGATAAAAATATGCTGTTAGCCTCAGAAAGTGCAGTTAATAATAAGAAATTTAGTTGAAAAGTAAAATCACTGAACATAATTATTTCCATTCTAACTCAAACCAGGACAACCTCAAATCCATGTATGTTAATATCAAATGGCTTTATAACTTCAAGACCTAGACCTAGTACCAGTAAATGACTGGTTCATTTGAGAAAAAGCAAGTCTAAGACTTTAAATACTTGCAAATCAATCTTGCAAGATTCTGATTAGGTAATAAATGCCTTTGCAGCAAACTACAAATTCTCCCAATGAAATTAAAATGTAAACTGTACACGTGTACTGAGGTTTTCATTGAAGGAAGTGATAACTGACCCTTTAAATTGTAACTACAAAAAGCAGACATAGAAAGCTTTAATATCTTCAGGCATCTGCTTCTGTTAGTGTACTCTTGTGAGGACTTCTACAAGGGCACTTTCTTGGAATCAAAATCCAAAAATCATTCTTCCTGACATACTTGCCAGGCTTTATCCCAAACCATCAGAATATCAACAGAAAGGGTAAAGGCAGCGTTATGTGTCTGTGCTATGAGGTTTTAATCTTATCTCTGTATGACCTTAAAGTGAACTTGAAGTCTACATTCAATATAGATTGCAATTTTCCTGGCTTTATTTCATCTTTCATTTACTGATAATGATGTACTACCTTGTTAACAACATTTTCTGTTCTGATAGAAATAAAGTCCAAACTATCTCAGATCTGGTTGATTATAATAGATCTCTCCAGTTCACATTTAAATAAGACTGTACTAGATCTGGTGTTCCTAAGCCCCAAAATCTGCTCCCAGTTTTTGGAGTCAAAGGGAGTTAAATCCACTCATTACCTTTGAAGCTCACCAAATTTTCAGTGTATTTGTACAAAGACCACTATGGCTATTTGGTCAAAATATAACACCAGTATGTAATTATTCTTACAAGAAACTTCAGCTTTTCCTTCTAGTTATAATTTAAAAATATTTCACCTTTAGTCCCTGAAACCTTCCCTTTCTTTATTTCATGGCTAAACATGGGTTTTAATAATTCTTCTTATTAACCCACTAATGGCAATAGCATTTATTTATGTCTTAGTTCAGCAAAACACCAAAGCAGGTAGTCACAAAAGCAGACATCAAACATTTAAGTTTCATTAAAATCAAGCAATGCACAGGAAACTCAGTGAGAGTTACATGCTGAACTCATGTACTAACACTTCTTGCTTTGCTTTTTTAAGAACAAAACAAATAGGAAGTCTTCATTACAGAATTAAACTTCATAAATAAGATCTGGTTTTGGGTTATTTTTTCCCCCCAGAAAATGTTATCTATTTTAAAAAAATCTATATGAAAATAAAACCTGAACTATGTTCTACACACAAAAAAAATTTAGTTGTTACAAATGCTGCTTTTCCATAAGTGTGACTGTGAACTGGTTTTTTCCAGGGTATATATTGTTATTCCTGGTTATTAGAAGAGGAGGCTTTATTCATACAGTAGCTTTTTGTGTTTTGGGTTTTTTTTGTTTCCTTGTAAAATTATTTAATGGAGATTGAGACTGGGGTTTTTTGTTTGGTTTTTTTTTTTTTTTTCATCTTTAAAAGGAAAAATATAACTAGGAATATTATTTGGAATTCTTACTTTGTTCATCCCTAATTTATTTTTAAGGAAAAGTAAAAAAAGTGGAGAATATGAGGATGAAAACTATTTATTTACACCTTATGTTTAAAAATCATTTACATATCTTTGTAATAGAAAGAAATTAAAATAGTGAGATGTTTCTTTTTTTTTCTCTCTCTACTTTCACCCTTTTTAATTTTATTTTCCAGACTTCCATTTTTTTCCAATGAGAAAGTCAAAGTAATCAATTTCTTCATCTCATTCTATTTAATTTTAAAAACTGTATTTTCCTACTTATCTTTGGGAAGTGAAACAAGAAAAGAACTCACACACAGAGACACAGAAAACCCCTCCCAAAAAAAAAAAAAAAAAAAAAAAAAGAACAAAAAAACTATTTGTGCCATAGAAAGGGCTAAATATCAAAAGATAGTTTGAGTAGGCCACTATTTAATTTTCTTACATGCATCTGTCTTTACGGGATCTCATAGGATTTGGTAATCCTGAACCAGATACTATAGAATACTATTTATACTCTACTGTATCTGTCAGTAAAGGAAGATAATTAATTAACAAATTCTTTTTCTCTTTAAAAATAATATTAATTACCAAATATACACAACTAATTGTGACAGTCTACACATGTAGTCTGCATGTAGTAGAAGACAAAATGTCTGGAGAAACTGAAATTAACTTTCCTCACAGCCCTAATGCAAATGCCTATAGCATAAAAATAAAAAGGAACATTTTCTCTTAATCATATCCAAGTGAAGCTGCAACTGATTATATAAATCTTTTTACCATATTTTCAGCTTCTAAAGTACCAGCAGAACCTAGGAGCTTCAGTATTAAAGTTGTTCTTTCATTCAGGCTGCCATTTACAATGTATACAAAGACCTCTGCTTCTTCCTAGCTCTCCTTTCAACAACAAAAAAAAACCAAAAAAAACCAACAAAAAAAAAAAACAACAAAAAAAAAACAAAAAAAGAGATAAGGATAATTTGGAGCTATGTCACATGAATTAGCCTGTGATTCTGAACATTATAGCAAATTCTGATGTAGTCACAGACACTATTTGATGAGTATTCCTCTTCTAGGAGAAACTAATGTCCTGTTACTTTTCTGATGGTTTTATATATAAATATATATAAAATGTTCCGCTTTGCCTCTGGGCATGACATCTCCTTTTGACATGATCTTTTTTACTGTATGTCCATTGCCACATTCCTTACACTGTAAATTATTTCCATATCTATTCATCATACTGCCTCATTTGTTTTTTAATTACCTGCTTTCTGAACTATTTATCTTTACCTATTAGATAATGTCTACAATGTATTAAGAGGTGACATAACAGCATGCTAGAATACCCTACATAGTATTACATGGAACAGAAACAGTAAGTGTAATGAAGCAGGTGTAATGAAGAGTGTACTGTAGTAATGAACTTCCAAAGTCCATCAGGAAAACTGGACTAAGGTTACCAAGCTGTACTTAATGCAGGCTGACTCATCTTCATGGCTACTTTGATCCCCGCTGGTTACATGATGGGCCATTGGGATGAATGACTATGATTCTACCAAGAATCCCAAGCAATTTTAATTCAATAGATTTCAGATGGGAACTCACAATGTGTGCATGAGATGCATTACACACCCACTTTGCTGTTTATCTGTCAAAAGCACTTCTAACTGTTGATCTGTTGTTTAACAGTGGGAAAATATCTCAGGTATATGGTGTTTCATAGATTTATTAGTCTGTCATCTAAAATAAAACCTGCATTTACAGAATGTAATTACATCTAGAAGTAAACCATTTTCCATTTTACTCCATTTATTATTGTCTCTCTAGGCTCTTATCCAGCTCCTCTTATATATATATGGGAATTTTTTCCCCAATTTATACCAGTTTGTCAATGGCGATTAAGCTTAAATATTCCCTCGAAGACATTCTTCTCATCCCGCATAGAGGTATGCCTTTCTTAATAAGCTTGCACAATTTAGATCCAGACTACAATCTCTCCTTACAGCAGAGACACCACAACCTCAGCTTATTATCATTATGACTGTGTATCTTTCTCCTGCTTTCAGTTTTTTCTCTAGTATTGCCTATTCCATTTTTAAGTAGAGTTAGGTAGAAAAGAAGGATATTATTATGGTTAATTTTAAAGAAGACTAGAAGAAAAAAAGTACTTTTTCAATGATATTTACACTGTAACAAGCCAACTTGTCAATGAAAACCAAGTACCAAACCTGAATCTTTTCTTTGTAGACAAAACCTCAGTAATCTTTGAATATAAATACAGTCATATTTCAGTTGCATTTGTATAGAAGTGGGGGAAAAAAACCTTTCTGTCTGGAAAGGAAACTTTTGTGGAAATTGCTTACTTATTTATCCTTTATTATGTGCTTGCTGAATTATGTCATGTCCCCAGCTAAAATCCTCCTAATGGTATTCTTCCAAGAAAAGATCTACATGCCAAACTTCTTCCTATATAGCTAGAGCAATAACAGACAGTAAAAAAAGAATCAAATAAATTAGTAGAGCATGTATTGATTTTAAATGCTCTATCCACTTGAATTTTTAATTCCTTTTCCAGTCTCTTCACTCTTAATTATCTGTTCTGATGGTAAGTGGTGTTGAGATGACACTTTTCTCAGATACATATCCATGAAATAATGAGTTAACCCATACTGCTATATCAATTCCTTCTATTATTTGCAGGATTAAGTCAATTAAATGTGTTTTACACTGTTTTTTGGTTTTTCTTGTTGCCCTAAGTCTGGCCAGGGACATCAAGGGCAACAAGAAAAGCTTCTATAGTTATGTCAGAGATAAAAGGAAGGTTAGAGAAGATGTAAGCCCTCTCCAGAACGAAGGAAGAGACCTGGTCATCAGGGATATGATTTCGTCTCAGTCTTCACTGGCAAGGGCTCCAGATGTGCCACCCAAGTTGATGAAGCCGAAGGCAGGGACTGGGAGAAGGAAGATCCACCCACTGTAAGAGAAGATCAGGTTCAAGAACTGTGAACTTGTGAGATACTTGAGACCTGTGAACCCTGAAGGTGCAGAAGGCCATGGAATTGGATGAGATCCATCCACAAGTCCAGAGGAAACTGGCAGACGATGTTGCAAAGCCACTTTCCTTCAAATTTGAAAAGTCATGGAGGTCTGGTGAAGTTCCCATTGACTGGAAAAGGAGAAACATAACCCCCATTTCCAAGAAGGGACATAAAGAAGACACGGGGAACCACAGGCCAGTCAGTCTTCCCTCAGTGCCTGGCAAGATAATGGAGCAGATACTCCTGAAGACTCTGCTGGGGCACATGGAAAACAAGAAGGTGATTGGTAGTAACCAACATGGCTTCAACAAAGACAAATACTGCCTAACAAATTTGTTGGCTTTTTATGATGAAGTCACGGCATTGGTGGATCAGGGAAGATCAACTGACATCATCTTTCTCAAGTTGTACAAAGCATTCAACATTGTCCCACGTGATATCCTGATGTCTAAATTGGAAGGACACAGATCTGATGGATGGACCACTCAGTGGATACAGAATTGGCTAAGTGCTGCTCTCAGAGGGTTGCAATCAATGACTCAGTGTCCAAATGGAGGTCTGTGACAAGTGAAGTCACTCAGACATCAGTACTGGGACCAGTGCTGTTTAACATCTTTGTTGGCAACATGGACAGAAGGGTTGAGTGCAAGTTTGCTGATGACACCAAGCTGTATGGTGCAGTTAACACATTGGAGGGAAGGGATGCAATACAGAGGGACCATGACAGGCTGAAGAAGTGGGCCCATGCCAGCCTCATGAAGTTCACTAAGGCCAAGTGCAAGGTCCTGAACCTGGGGTGGGTTAATCCCAAGCACAAATACAGGCTGGGTGACAAGTAGATTGAGAGCTGCCCTGTAGAGAAGGACTCAGGGCTGCTTGTTGATGAAGCACTAAGCATGACCTGGCAGTGTCCCCTGGAAGCCCAAAAAGCTAACCATATACTGGGCTGCATCAAAAGATGCATGGCCAGCATGTTAAGAGTGGTGATTCTACCCCTCTACTCTGCTGTTGTGAGACCCCACCTGGAGTGCTGCATCCAGCTCTGGAGCCCCCAACACAAGAAAGACATGGATCTGTTGGAGAGGGTCCATAGGAAGGCCACAAAGATGATCAGAGGGCTGGAATACCTCTCCTGTGAGGACAGGCTGAGGAATTGGGTCTGTTCAGCCTGGAGAAGAGAAAGCTCTGGGGAGACCTTATAGCACCCTTCCAGTACCTGAAGGGGGCCTACAGTAAAGATGGAGAGAGACTTTTTACAAGGGCATGTGGTGGTAGGACAAGGGGCAATGGTTTTAAACTGGGGCAGGGCAGATTTAGATTCGACATTAGGAAGAATTCCTTCCCCATGAGGGTGGTGAGACACTGGAACAAGTTGCCCAGAGAGGTGGTGGAAGCCCCATCCTTGGAAGTTTTTAAGACCATTCTGGATGGGGCTCTGAGCAACCTGATCTAGTGGGAGGTGTCCCTGCCCATGGCAGGGGGGTTGTAACTAGATGATCTTTAAGGTCCCTTCGAACCCTGACAATTCTATGATTCTATGTACACAGCATGTGTGTCTGTGCGTAATAGAGAAGGGAGAAATTGAATACAGTTTTTTGTACTAATGCATTTTTTACTGAACGAGAAAATTTTTAATCCACTTGATAGAGTACTTTCTAAGTGAAAGGTTGAAATCTTACATGGTTTGTTCCTGACAGGCATGTACTTTTATAGAATATCATATCTTTCCCATTTTCAGTGCATTAAAATATTTATCAAAAGGAATTCTTCACAGGGTAAGGTAATAATACCAGGGTTAAAACTTTACCGTATGTTCAGCATGTCATCTCCCACATACAAATCTTAATTGCAATTTAAGTAGTCCTGTCAGATGTTTCTGGAGTATACAGCATTAAATATTGTTTCTGTATGTTAAGCCACATTCTTTGCTGATATTCTTGGAACAGACAGTTGGAAAGCAATGAAAAGTGTCAAAACAAGACAGTATTCTGATAAAAGGAAAAATGAAGAATTTTTATATAACAAATTTTTGACAACCAAACTGAAATAGTGTATATCTTTTTAAGGTTTAACTATTTTTCTCTTATAGTGAACCGAAGTCCTCTGAAATCAAATGTAGTTCCACAGGCTTACCAAATTTTGCACTGAAATCTTACTGTGGCTTTCTATAGTATTTTGATAACAGCAGGGACCTGAGCAGTCTTGAAGAAAAATGAAAGAAAGAATGGAAATAAGGATTTATCTTAGGAGACAGCCAAGATATCTTTGACAGGAAAAAAACCCCAAACTGATATACCCTAAAAGATTTTGTCTGTGAGTGAAATAGTAGATTTGTAATTAGAGACAAATATCACATTTTTTTATGTCATAAGAAATACGTGAAACACATAATTCTGCAAACTGTACGTGCCAATTAAAGACACAACATATTCTACTGCAGCAACATTTCATAGTAAATAACAAACAAAGACGAAAAATTCCATGTAACTTCTTAGATAACTGCATGGTTAGGAGGAGCTAGTGCTTTGAAAGGAAGTCAAACAAATTAGAACTGACTCTAGAGGGTACACAGAATAATGTTTAAAGAACAGCTGCAGTTCAGTATCCACCTGGATTAAGCAGCAGTCATTATGAATTAGGTTAAATGTCAATGTAAATTACTAAGTGGTATAAACTTCACCTTAGTTTCTGTGTTTAGTGTTTTAAATAGAAGTTCATTTGAAGTTTAGTGACAGTGTGTGTATGCATGTTTCATCACAAAAGGAATGCAAAACACAGACCTTCTAAAAGCCTCCATTTTGACCCTATGCAAAGCTGTTCCAGTACTCTGGAAACATTGGCAATGCAATATGAACCCCAGGAACAAGGTCACTAATGGGTCAAAGAAATGAAAAGCAACCATAAAGAGAATAAGTACTTCCATGTAGTTAGCACTTTCAAAAGCTTTCCATTCCTGCAAATAACTTTACATTATTTGATTAATTCACAGAGTAGACCACTGAAGCAAGTATCACCCACCAACTTACAGGATGCTATTACTGATTCAAAGACAATAGGAAAATTCATGAAAAAATCATCATTATGTGAAATCACATTATGTGAAGTAGAATGTTTTTATTTGTGGAGTTTTTTTAGTTCCTCCCACCAAAGCAATGAAGTCTACCATTAAAGCAATTCTTTCAAATGATTCCCGTTAAATACACAGTATTAGACAGAAGTAGTATTCAGGCTGGATATGAGGGTGCATTTTTTTGCAGAAAGGGTTGTCAGTCATTGGAATGGCCTTCCCAGGGAGGTGGTGGAGTCACCATCTCTGGAAGTGTTTAAGAGGTGGTTGGATGTTATGCTTAGGGACATGGTTTAGTGGGTTTTGATAGGGCTAGGAGTAAGGTTGGACTTGATGATCTTGAAGATCTCTTCCAGCTGGAACTGTTCTATGTTCTAACATAGCTGGCTTTTTTTTTAAATTGAAAAGAGTATGGACATTTAGCCACAGCATAGTCCTTTGTGAGTGAGTAGATTATTATTCCATAAAAATAAATTTCTGTGCTGGAAAATAAATTGTCCCTCTCTTACCTCTTGTTACCTACTCTCCCATTAAACTGCTCCTTCCTTCTCTCTGTACCTCACCAGTTCACTCATTTGCCTCTCATTGTGACAGATTTGATTGAGGAAAAACACTTGAGGTGCTGGACTTCATTCCTAGACTAGCCTCTGCACCCACCATTCAGCTCAGTAAATCAGTCAGTCCTGTCCTCATTCTTTACCTCAGCTTGCTCCATTTTCCCCTGCGGTCTTTTCAGAGAACCTACAGAAGTCCTTTTTATGTAATAAATCCAGAGAATAAACAAACAAATCACTTCATAGAATCAAATAATTCTCACCCTTTCTACCTAGGTAAGTAATTCACTTCACAGAAGTTTTTTTCCTATAATTCTAGGATATAACTACCTTTGGATCCACAGTGCTTCACAAAGACAGCAGACAGAGTTTTCCCAGTTGGAGTACAAACTGGTTTTATAGGAAATACTTAGTGTGGTTTTTACTCTTTTGTAACACATAAATGAACACCTACATGTAGATTTAATATCTCCATAATCATGTGTTCTAAGATAGGTGTGTCCTGGTTTTTATCAGTCAGCTATACATGCTGAAAGGAGTGAATAAGGAAGTTATCAGCATGCATTTCACACTGTCTTCATAGAATCAAAACCTTCAAAACTATTTGATCAGAACAATTGCTGTCATGACCATTTTAATTCCAGCTCAGTGGAAGATATTTCTAAGAGAATCTCCCTTTGCAGTTGTTTAATCATGAATAACACTGTTTTTCCAAGGATCTTGATGCACTATTGGTAAAATGTATGATATTGATCCTGCTGCAGGCAGGAGCATGCACAGTGGGAAAGAAAGTCTGAGAACCAGGTGTTGTGGATGCCCCTCACATCCACTGCTTGTCTTCTTACTTTCTATAAAAATACATTCATCCACGAGAGTGGCAGCAAAGTCCTTCTCAAAAAGGAATATAGTATTTTTTTTTTTAATCAAATATTCTCAGATGGTAAGAAGGGTGTATAAATAAGGAAGGCTGCATGCAGATCGAAATAGAGTAAAAGGTAGGAAGAAGCTGAGGTTACTTAGAGATCATCTAAAGAGATCACACAATATGCTGGATATTTACAATACTTCAAGAAAGTACTTTGGCTGGTGTGCATTTTGACTGTACAGCTTGTGTGACCAGACAAAATCTGGATCATCCAAGGCAGGCATATGCATATAGAATAACCAATGGGTATTTGCTTGGTTTATATAGCACAAGATCTTTTAAATTAATGATTCCCACCACTCATGATCAATGAAGATGTGCCATTTTCAGATGTGAAGAAGGAAAGTAGAAAACAGTATCAGGAATCATGAAGATTAACTGGTTTTGAAACAGAGATAAATACAGCCTCTTGGAAGTGATGCAGGAGCAGGTGTTGGTTGTTGCACATGCATTCGGTATCGAAAGTGGTTGCTGAGCACTTTATATAAAAGATTTATTTTAAGCCTGAGAATGCTGTTTTCAGTGAGTGGTTGTTTCTTACAAATGTTTCAGCTTCTTCTTTTTTATATATAAAAAATATGAAAAAAAAATGTGTAATGTGTAAATGTTTACACAGAATCAGATTCTAGATTTTCTGTCATACATACTCCACTGATGAATCAGATACATCAATTATATAAATAATGGAAATAATGGGTTACAAATGAACACAGTGTGATCTGTGTTGAAATTGCAGAAAATTCAATCCCTGAAATCAGTTTCAAAACAAATCTGTGATGGAACTATCAAATATAAGCTCTGAAAGCAGAGAAGAGTGAAGAAACACAAAAACACTGAAAATTCATATTTTTAAAAAGCATATGACAGAGACAAGTGGACAGAACCAATGTAAAAACACATTGAAGAAGGAAAAGAAAAGCTATTTACAAGTTCAAATCAAAGCATAGCTGTTTTATCTACTAAAGAAATTGAAATGCTGAATTTTAAATAAATTACTAAAATTTCTTTGATTCTAAATTGTCTGTAGACATGTGTTGGTTTGCTAAGTCATTATTCACTTACTCTAGGATTATCCTATGTTTTCTCTTCCCAGAAAACTCCTATCCTTTTCCTTATACTAGGAAAACATTGCTCTAATAAATTTATACCATACTGATATCTTTTAAGTGGATCCATTGTAGATCTCCTGTATGATCCATCACTAATTCAGTCCTTACAAGAGAAATAGTTTATTTTACACACATCCATGTGATTAGGATTTAGAAAATGTAAATTCTGCAAAGAATACCTGAAAAAAAGACATACCTTTAACGTGTATACAAACTGTATTACACTGAGTAGGATCTTACATATATTTATAAATTAAATTCTTTGTCAAAACTAAGATTTTTCACAGAATCACAGAATGTTAGGGATTGGAAGTGACCTTGAAAGATCATGTAGTCCTACCTCCCCCGCCAGAGCAGGACCACCTAGAGCAGGTCAGACAGGTATGTGTCCAGGCAGGTTTTGAATGCCTCCAGACAAGGAGACGCCACAACTTCTCTCGGCAGCCCATTCCAGTGCTCTGTCACCCTCACCATGAAGAAGCTTTTTCTCATATTTATGTGGAAACTCCTATGTTTCAGCTTGCACCCATTGCCCCTTGGCCTATCATTGGACGTCACTGAGAAGAGCCTGGCTCAATCTTCCTGCCACTCACCCTTTACATATTTATAAACATTAATGAGGTCACCCCTCAGTCTCCTCTTCTCCAAGCTAAAGAGACCCAGCTCCCTCAGTCTTTCTTCATAAGGGAGATGCTCTACTCCCTTAATCATCTTTGTGGCTCTGTGCTAGACTCTTTCAAGAAGTTCCCTGTCCTTCTTTAACTAAGGGGCCCAGAACTTAAAACAATATTCAGGATGCAGTCTCACCAGGGCAGAGTAGAGGGGGAAGAGAACCTCTCTCGACCTACTAACCACACCCCTTCTGATACACCCCAGGATGCCATTGGCCTTCTTGGCCACAAGGGCACATTGCTGGCTCATGGTCATCCTGCTGTCCACCAGGACCCCCAGGTCCCTTTCCCCTATGCTGCTCTCCAACAGGTCAGTCCCCAACTTATACTGGTACATGGGGTTGTTTTTTCCAAAATGCAAGACTCTACACTTGCCCTTGTTGTATTTCATTCTCCCTGCCCAACTCTCCAGCATAGCCTGCTGATGTGTCAGCCACTCCTCCCAGTTTTGTGTCATCAGCAAACTTGCTGACAGTTCACTCTATTCCCTCATCCAAGTTGTTGATGAATATATTGAATACTACTGGTCCCAGTAGTGACACTTGAGGGACTCCACTAGATACAGGCCTCCAACTAGACTCTGTCCTATTGACCACAACTCTCTGGCTTCTTTCCTTCATCCAGTTCACAGTCCACGTCATTATGTGATCATCCAGACCACACTTCCTCAGTTTAACTGTGAGGATGCTGTGGGAGACAGCGTCAAGTGCTTTACTGAAATCAAGATAGACAATATCCGCTGCTTTACCATCATCCACGTGGTTATGTCCTCATAAAAGGCTATTAGGTTTGGTCAAGCATGACTTCCCCTTGATGAAACCATGTTGTCTGTCCCTAATGACCCTCTTATCCTTGATATGCCTAAAGACAGTGCCAAGGATAAGTTGCTGCATCACTTTTCCAGGGATGGAGGTGAGGCTGACTGGTCTATAGTTATCCAGGTCCTCCTTCTTGCCCTTTTTGAAGACTGGAGTGACATTTGCATTCCTCCAGTCCTCAGGCACTTCTCCTGTTCCCTATGACTTACCAAAGATGATGAAGAGTGGCCTAATAATTATTTCCGCCAGTTCCCTCAGCACCCATGGGTGCATCCCATTGGGACTCATGGATTTATAGATGTCCAGATTGCTTAATTGGTCCCTAACCCAGTCCTCATCAACCAAAGCAAGCTCCTCCTTTATCCTGATTTCCTCTGGGGCCTCAGGGGTCTGGGCTTCCTCAGGACAGCCTCCAGCAGTATAGAGAGAGACAAATAAGTCATTCAGCAACTCTGCCTTCTTTTTATCCTCTGTCACCAGGGCACCCACCTCATTCATCAGTGGGCTTACATTGACTCTAGTGTTAGTTCTATCTGCAATGTATTTGAAGAAGCCCTTTATGTTGTTCTTGATCTCTCTTGCAAGGTTCAATTCCAAGGATGTCTTAGCTTTCCTAGTTGCCTCCCTACATCCTCTGACAACATTCTTATATTCTTCTCAAGGGCCAGCCCCTCCTTCCACAATCTGTAGACTCTCTTCTTCCACTTGAGTTTGCCCAGCAGTTCCCTGTTTAACCATGCAGGTCTCCTGGCACCCTTTCTTGGCTTCCTACCTGTTGGGTTGCCCTGATCTTGAGCTTGGAAGAAGTGGTCCTTGAATGCTAAGCAACTATCTTGGACCTCTTTACCTCTAGTACCCTGTCGCATGGGATTCCCCTAGCAATTGTTTGAAAAGGCCAAAGTTATCCCTACTGAAGTCCAGGGTTGTCATTCTGCTTGGTATTCAGTTCCTGCCACATGAGATCCTGAACTCCACCATCTCATGGTCGCTGCAACCAAGGCTGCCCTCAACCTTCACTGCTTCAACCAGACCCTCCTTGCTAGTGAGAGTAAGATCCAGCAGCATTCTTCTTCTAGCTGGCTCATCCACCATTTGCATCAGGAAGTTATCATCAATGTACTTCTTATCATAATTACATTTTAAACACAAAAGGTTTCATAGGTTTGGGGTTTTTTACTCAATGAGTTCCATTTGAATATATAAGTGAAATTTTGGCATTACAGGGACTTGTTTATTCCCTTTAAGGAAAATTGCCTCTGAAAAATGGTGAAGGTATTAAAAGTACATTTTCACCACTTGGTGCCAATTGCTAAGTTTTTCTGAATCAAAGCAAACCATTTGAACCACCTCACAACTACTTTGTCATTATCTGGTACTGAAGTCATCCACAACCCAGGAGTCATTTTTAAAGAAAAGATGAGATTTGTCTCTCCCATTTTTTCATGACCAACATGTAGATGTTGAAGTGAGCCACTCGAAGACGAACAAAAAAGGAAAAGGAGAAAAAGGTGAAAAAATAGACAACAGACATATTTTAAGGACAGGTTCATCTGACCTATTTAACACCTCTAAATCTTTTTCTTTCTAGGTTGTTTGCTGTTAGTAAGCATGCCAGAGAGGGACAGAGGGGCAAAAGGCTTAAGTATTGCAGCTAGAAATATAAAATTTTAACAGTGCTGCTGGTGGATCTGTGGCACCCCAGGATGGGGAATTTTCAAATAATTCCAAATTTAGGGTAAGTTTTAAAGTGAAGGGAAAAGTGCATCTCTGAAGTGAATGGAAGCAGCATCTTCATCATGAAAGTTCAAATGAGCATCTGGGGTCAAAGTCTTTGAAAACATGGAAGGATCTGAGCTTTTAGCTGGTTGGTGAGCAGAGGCAATGAGCTGTAACATTTATCTGTTCTCTAACTTCTCCAGGGATCCCTGGGGTGGGAGTCCATTGCACCTTGCCATTATTGCTAGTCTATCACCTTTTTCTGTCTTGAAAACCAAGTGTAGTCCATGACTAGTTTGAAAACAACTAGTATAAATAATCCTACTTTTCAGCTTCCTAGTTACTTCTGGAACTTCTGTACTCCTGACATTGTGGTTTATAACCCTAAGGACTACACTAATTCAGTCTTTATTCCATAGGCAGATATGTGCTGCACTGGGTATCTCCCTCAGAGGCAAGAAACTCGGAATTTGCTGGTTGAGTACTTTGTAACATTAGTTAGTGTTGTACACCTTGTGACAATATAATAATATTTCCTAGTAAGTAGAAAAATGTCTTCATTATGATTCTTCATGAAATCAAAGACAGGGAAAGCAAAACTCATTTTCAGTTTTTCAGAATCCTCCCTCCAGCAAAGGAGACTACTATCAATTACATTTTGTTTATTTTTAAATAAACTTTCCAAAGCAAAAAGGTATCATTTTTTCACTGTTTTAGAAACTCTGTAAATTGCATAGTTTCAAAATTCAATCCAACTCTTTTACTTTTTAAACACTTGTTTAGAGTTACCTTATGGACAGCATGGAAAAAAAAAGAAATGAAACAGAGAGGAAAAGAACACATCAAGTCACTTGAATACAACAGGGCTTTGAAACTCAAGACAGCTATTGCTTTCAGGTGTAGAACCCTTCCTTTTGGAAACCATCATTGAAACACCAGCTCTAAGTGTTCTGCTGTTCTTCTCAGTAAGGTCAAATATCAACTATATATTCAAATTTACTTGCAAAAAATAAATCATCTATTCTGGGAAATCTATCCATACAATTATACATTTGTACACTGCCACAATATTGTGTATTCACCGTGATTGTTCATTTAGCAGAGTTTTCATTCTCTGAATTGCTTTTTTGGCCATCTCACAGCTCTGTCAGAGTTTTTCTGAGTTGACAGAGTTCTCAAACTGGTAAATCTCAGTAATATTCTTCTGAGTAAATACGTCCATCAGATTAGATCCAGTCATTAGCAGTCACTCTTTGTCAGCCTGCAAACTGGTTTCATAGGGGTAATAACCATTCTAATTTGTGTTTGGTAGGGTTTCCAGACTGTAAATTAACTTTTCAGATTCTAATCCTTCTCTAGACTTTGTGACCACATTCTCTCTTATAGTCACTCAGAAATTCTTTTATGTATGTTTCCGTGTGTGCTATCTCTTACTACAGCTAGTTGCAGCAAGCCCTTTTCCAAGCACAAAATATCCCTTGTTCCTTTACATGTTTCTTTTAGCCTTGAAAGTAGTGCTTTAGATTTTATTAATCATGAGATTAACTTTAGAAAAATGCTTTCACTTTTGTCATCTTATTTTCGGTAAACCACTTTGATAATCACAAAAGCAAATTTTCAGGAATGTTGGCCTTCTGTGGGCTTCTTTGACTTCAAGCTTACTTGTACACAAATGAAATGCAGTCATCTTTCCCTTACCCTTCTTATTCCTTTCTGACTTTCTTCCCTCCCTTCTGTCTAGAGAAGATATGTGTATCTACTAATACCTTCGAAAAATGGGCATTCTACTGCTCAGAGTGTCAGACTTATGCCAATTTTGGACCACAAAATTTATGCTGCATTACAGAATTTTGGCCCAAACATAACAGGCTGAAAGAGGGAAAAGCATCAGAATACTTACATGTCATAAGTATTGCCAGAGTGGAAAATCTGCAGGAGTTATTACTTGTTCTGCAGCATCACAATTGGACTGTGAAAAAGAAAGACACTCAGACACAGATCACACAGAGCTCTTTGCCAGCATCACAGGAGCAAAGATGGACAGATGTAAAGAAATCCCATAGAAACGGTTTAACTTAGTTTTTTTCACAGTGCAGAAGTGTGTTTTACCATGTGGCTCTTGTTCTGATGCAGAGTGCAGTCAGATAAAACAGATTGAATCAGTCTAATAGCTTGCTGTCTCTGAAAGGCCACTCCTCTGAGCCACCTCTGGTGCTCATCATGCCTCTCAAAAAATTCCATTCCCTAATACAGCAGAAAAAGGAAATAAAAGAGATTTCTGCTGGATTGGTGAGTTTCATTTTCTCACTGAGGAAAACATGAGCAAGAATACCTGGATACTCCCAGGCAGTGAGTACTAGATGAAGCAGAGATGCAGAGGGGGAACGAAGGACAGATGTAAGAAACCTTTAGCTTTCTGTTATCTGAGAACTGTCATTTCAGTTCTCCTGTTTCACTTGGGAAGGGCTTTCAAAGGTTGCTGGCACACCAGACTTGTACTTTCTGTGCTGAGATTATATATGAAACACCCAGGAACCATGGATGGAATACAATGATAGCATAAATTAGATGAGACCTAGCAATTATCTTAACCTCTAAATTAACTTTTTGGAAATTATAAAATGTATGCCCCCACTATATAGAATAGTGCAAAAACTAAAACAGTGATTTTATTTATTTATGACAACTTTCATCTCAGCATCAATGGTATTTTTTACACCCTTGGCAAGGTTGCCTGCTTTTTATCCAAAAAATATAGGCTCCATATCTTTTATACAAATACCATGGGACTATCAAAAAAAGAGAAATGTTCCCTAGTAGGTTGTTGTGAGGACTGTAACATGCTTTTCCCTACCCTAAGTAGTACCTGATAGGTACAACTCTCTCTGGGGTACATTCAGCCTGCCCTCAGCACTGAAGTAACATGTGGCCATCAGTACTATCCCAGGGAAACATTTCTGGACACCAGGGAGTCATACAGGAGAAGTGTTAACAGACCAAGTACACTGTATTCAAGACAATGGTGACTAACCCCTTCAATGACTGCTTCTCATGATTTCCTGAATTCAGCTAGTGCTTTCCTAATTCACAGAACAAAAGCAGAGTAAAAGACTCAGAGATAGAAATTTAATGTGTTCTGATGAACTTTGGGCCAAACACTCTGTAAGATTAAGCCCAAGAGCACCATTTCTGAAGAATAGTGAACCAATTCAAGGTAAAAATGAGTGAAAAATACTTTGCAGTGTAATGGTTTTGCTGTCTGGCTTATTTCATGCACATTCCACTGCTTATAATGTTTAAATCACCAGTGGTATTAAAACATCTATAGCTTGGTTCTGTGGTATGCCTTGATTTTGCTTGCATGATGGGGATTAAACTGATCATCAGGTTTGGGGTCAAGAAGGAAAGTTCCCCTAGGTGACACAGAGAGAGATACCGGGGACAAGGATATGTAGATGCTCTTTTTCTAACCTTTCTTTTTAGCATGCAGGATAGCCCCATCTCTAAAATCTTTACCTACTAAATTGTTATATGCAGAACAGTGGTGGTGCCCTCTAATTCCATTACTTCCTTCCAATGTCATATTTTGATTTCTAATAAATCATGTGGCTTTTGGCCTACTCCTTGTGAGCACTGGACACTGGGAAGTGCTCTGCAGCTGGTGGTGTGTGTTTCTGTTTCTGCAGTTGTACCACCAGTTTTACCCTTCTTTGTGTGCTCCTACGTGCAGTTCCCGTTACTCTCTCCAGATGACTTCATTTCAGTAGTCTTAACTGGTAAGAGCAAAAGCAAGTACTGAGGCATCACAGTGGGATTTTGAAGTCTCAGAGAATGCTGAAAAGAGGTATGTGATTCTTTGCAAGTAAACACACAGCCCTTTCCTCTCCTCCACCACTTCTTAATTATTCTAAACCATCATTTGCAGGGGAAACAGATAGGCATGTGCTATTACCTAAAAGAGAGGCAGCCTTTTTAGGAAATAATATGACTGAAAGATTATACATTGATTCACCTCATCCAAATCTAAACAACTACATTAGGTCACATGCACTGTCCTTTAAGTGCCTGATTCTCTCCAGTACTATAAGGGAGCAAAAGTTGCTTAGTTTAGATGCATTCTGAACATCTAGGGATTGATAAGAGTAGGACAGAAATAGTTGTTAGCTAGGAGTAGTTATGCTAAGGCCTGCAAAACAGCCGAAAAACAGCCAACACTGCCCCGGCCTTGAGGAGATAAGACTAAGGATGAGAAAAGCAGAGCACCTGGCAAAACAGGAGGATAAGAGGAGAAAAACAGGGTGCTGAAGGAAGAAACCCAAGAGAATCGCCAGACAATTGAAAGTATTTGAAGTGCACGTGGACAGACTCTGGGTTTGAGTGTGGGGCGTGATCAGTATTGTCTCATGTATAAATATAGTCTGATGCACTTAATAAAGTGACTTCTCATTACAACCATATTGGCTGTGCTGTTGGAGTACCTGCACGCTACACTAATATGTAGAAATCTAGAAGTAGCTGAAATGAATCCCACCCTGGGCAGCAATTAATTTCATAAAAGCAATATGGTAAAAATTGAACATGTAGAAATTTATTTGGTTTCCTCTACTCACAGAAACAAAGAAATGGACAGGTTTTTTGTTCAAAGGACAAAACAACTTCGCATTTCTCTACATAAAGCAGGTTTTCTAACTAATCAGTGACACAAAGAGACTTTCAGTAAACATTGTCCTATAACTTCTTCAGGAAGCTTTGTAACAAAGCCCAGGAACAGGCTCTAAAACAAATATACCAATAGGAGCTCTGGCTCATAAAACAGAAGAGAAAATAAAACCTCATGAACCAACATGATGTTTCATGTGATTTCTTGTTTTTCTGAGTGCTTTACAACTTTCAGAGACATTCACAGTATATTAATTTTCCCTTGTGGAATTCTACATTCAGATTAATTTAAAATTGATGAATTTTGTTAAGGTAATGGGCCCCTAATGTATTGTTCAAATGCATATTAACTACTCTTTGTAAGAATTAATTAAGAAAAGAACAGAAATCAAGGAAAATATCTGTGATTAAATTAGTTAACTAAGAACTTACCCAAAGTCAAAATGACTGTATTTTTCTTTTCCATATTATAATGGTTAGGACATTGGAGAGAATAAATAAAAGCTTTTATGAAGAGACAAATATCTGGTCTATAAATACTATGCTTCAGTACATTCTATTGAGTTATTTTCATACTGCATTCAGCTACTGCCATGACAATTTCCCCTGTTCTGCTCACGTCTTTGTATTGAAAACCAAAATAATTTTAAAAACACCACAACTTGGATGAGAGAAAACTGAATGAGAAGGAATTGGACATCTGAAGAATATGAGGAGGCAATGAGACATGGGAAGACTTTCTTACCTCCATGCATATTAGTTGCCACAGAGTAGATCATCTAGACAGATTTCCTGTGTAACACATATCCTTACCTCTCCTTTCAGAGATTCAAATTAAACCAATGCTGGAGAACAATCACAGTCTCTCTTCCACCCATGCCTGAAAGATTTCTTTGCTCAGGAGGAAAAGAAAGTAGAGACTTGCAATTCTAAAAACCAACCATCTTATTTCACTTTCAAAATCATTTGACAAGTGGTACTTGCCACTCTGTACTTGGTTCCTACAGTACACCCTATAATGGTAGATCAGCTTTGTAGCTCAGCTACAATGAAATATAGTCAGTTTAGTTCTGAAAGGGCACTTCTTAGAAATTTCTCAATTGCCATCTCATTGAAGGTCACAGCTTTCCAACTGTTAATATGAACTATTGGCAGACTTACATAAGAAAACTACCACATTGGTTCAAATTCAAGTTGTAGTTTGAGGATTATTTATATTTTGCATTCACGATTTTTCTTATGAAGAAAGAAATACAAGACCAATGATGTTGAACCTGGACCCTGTTAGACATGTTAAAAGCAAACAAGATGATAACAAACAACTAAACTAATTTGTTGCATTTTTTTCTTTTTTAGCCTGCAGTTCTTGATCAAACTTGTAAAATAAGACTTAGGTCATACCGATAGAATTCCATTCCAGACCCTCAATAAAACCACTGGGACAAAATGTTGATGATAGCATGAGACATGAGCAGGGTAGCATGTGGTGAAAATCCTGGGCAAATCTGTACTGAAGGGGCTTGCTTCTTCCCATACCTTCTTCTCACTGGCATCCATTTTCAAAACCAATGAAAAGAAAAGGTAAAACTAAGGCTTGGTAGGGAAACTCAGTGAGCTGTTTTTGTCTGGTTGTCAAAGAACATGTATAGAAACTGTCTCTATTCATATCCATACAAGAAGTTTTTCAGCACATGGTGAATAGGTCTGAATTTCACTTGTAAAGAATAAATCACCATGGCCTGTCCTAACAGTTTTTTTCCTAAGAAACAAAACTGTAGCTTTTTTACCCATTACTGATATCACTTTTTGGGCAGCCTGAGAGCAATCATAAACAATGTTGTAACAGAATACCCAGAAAAATTACACTATATAAAAAAATGGTAAATTTCAGCTGCCTTTTACCAAAACAAGCACTAAAGTATTAGTCTATAAGTGGTGAAAGTTAATTATATTGAAAATTAGTGGCAAAGTTAAAAAATGTATTGCAAACTGAGGTATGATCATTTGTACAAGCAAATTAATATAATATTTAACTATAGCAAAACAGTGAGGAAAGGAGAAATGAATAAACAGCAGGACACCAGAAGGTAATTCAAGGGCAGTGAAAGAACACAAACACTGATCTACATTTTTGCTGTGTTTCTGAGCAACAGCACTCAGAAAAACCAGGTCAGCTCACCAGGTGGTAGACTGTACAACTGTTTGATGTTGAAACCTCCTGAGGATACTCTTTCTATGTAACACACATGTCCAAAGAACAGTACAGTGTGCAAGCAGCTACAGCATCACAGAAAATTTTTATCTTGAAGGGGATATCAAACTACAGTCAATCTTTCTTGAACACTTTCTCAAAATTTCAACCCCTGTGATGTTACAGAATACCAAGAACTGACCCAGCTCTGAACGCATACTTCTGTGACCCTCACTGCTTTTTCCTTGGAAACATTAAAACCTTCCCTCAACGCTTCACAGACACCTGAGTCCTTACCAAACAGTTTATACAAGACCAGCTTCTGAGCATCTGAAGTCTCTGTACATGTTTTTCCTTCACCAGTTAGTTTAGCCCTATTTACTAAGCTTTTGCCATTGTCATTAAAGTCCCTATAACTCATACTCTTCCTAGTTCATTATTGTTCTTTGGATGTTCTTTCTAGAGTGCTCAATACCATCACATGATTCTTTCATTTTTTCCATAAACTGACCATGTACACTCCCACACTATCTTCTATGTAGGTTGCATTATTTCTAGTCCAGAATAACAGACACTTCCACCATCTTTCCACTCAAATCCATTTTCTCATAAAAAGCTTCTTCTATGGATGAAAAGAAAAGAAAAGAAAAGAAAAGAAAAGAAAAGAAAAGAAAAGAAAAGTACTCAAAACTAACAGGTCTAAGACAGAGAGGTTTTTTTTCCTCTCCTTCACAGAACAAAAAAACCCAAATTATGGAACTACAGAAGTGTATTTTTAGCCTAAATTTTTTGTCAATTGTAATCTCTTTTTATGTGCTTTGGTTAAACCAGAACAATTTGGTTTAACATGGGAACAGAATGTGAACATCTCCACCTGCAACTTCATCTAAATATTATAGTTGTGATACATAGGCATATTCTTCCTAAAGCACAATTTGCCTCATTTCAAGGAACTAGGTATATTTACTCATCAAAATCCTGGACTCTAACTATTGTGTAAATAAGAGCTGGCCTGTCTTTTGTTTAAATAGTCCCAAGTGAGCTACAGTTTTACTGCAAATTAAATATTTATACATGCAGGCATTTACACAGTCATAGAAAATAACTGAAGAACAGAGAACTGGAACAGATTGGATGTCCTTATAGTAGGCAACCATATAATATAATATAATATAATATAATATAATATAATATAATATAATATAATACGATATACTTCCTAAAATCACTTTCATGTAAACCAGAGTATTTTACCCTCATTTCCTTTGCAGCCTAAATTTATTCCTGGACAGTTGCTCTCACTTGTTCCCTAGCCAACACTACTCTTTAGCTTAAACAGTTCCTTCCTGTCTCTGGCTTTACCATTCTGATGTATTTAAAGACAGCAATCTTACCCATTCTCTGCTTTTGTTCTGCTAAAATTCTAAGCTCTTTCAGCATCCTTTCATGAAATAGACTCTTCCTTCCCCTGAGAATCATAAGAGGCCGCCTCTTGCACTATTTCAAATTCATCTCTTCTGACTATGAATGAGGAATTGAACACAATATTCCAGATGAGGTCTCATCCAAGCCTTCTGGCATTAATATTCTCCCTCCCTCCACTGGAAATGTCTCCCCTGACACATCCCAGTCTCTTAGTAGCTTTTTTCACTGTCACGTTACAATGGTAGCACACAAACTATCCTGTGACTGATGAATGCACTCAGATACACTTCCTTCCCATCGGCACCCCATTGATAAGGCTAAGATTATCACAATGGATTTCTTTGATTTCATTTATTAGTCCCAAATAATTAAAGTCCTTTGTACTTTATAATTTTATATGCTATTCTATTTACATTATACTAATCCTAATGCCAACTAACTCTGAGTATCATCATTTTACTACTTCCTACTAACAGTACTTGTCATTTTCAAATAATCAACACACTTCATTAGAACATGTCTACTTTTTGGATGAAGTTTATTAATCACAACATCAAATGACCTGCATCTTGAAAATGACTCTTTAATGCTTTCATTTCTAACACTTGGTATAAGACTTCTCAGTTCAGCATTATCCATTCCTTTTCTTCCTGTTAGCTCTACTATAAGCTTTTATATTTATCTCAATTTTTCCTAGCAAATCTCCACGTGGAATTATTATGTGCTTTTTTAAAAGGTGAGTTATGTAATGATACAGATTGATTAGATCTTCTAAGATCTCTCTGTTCCAAAATCCAATTATCTTATGAAAGAAAGATGTCAGTTCAACCTAGACTAATCTACTTTTTGTAAAACTGTTCCTTATTATCCCATTTCATGTTTTTCTCATTTTTTTCTTCAAAGCTTCCAGTAGTCCAAATCAGTCCAAGTCACCAACTCCACAATTCTAATAGGTATTCACTTACGGCCATTGCAATATTTTTCTTCTGTCCCCTCCATCTCTACCTCTACCTCTACCTCTACCTCTACCTCTACCTCTACCTCTCTTTTTAACTGTACTGATCTCCCAAATCCTTACCAACAGATCCATGATTTAAAGTATATTTTTTTTCAGAATTATCCATCCCCAAAGAGAATTTTATTTATGTGTTGAATTCAGTGCCAACCTCAATTACACTGATTTCCATTTCTTCTGTGTTACCTCATTTCCCATATCACGTAGGCAGCATCACCACTGCAGTTAAAAATTGCAACCAGCCATTCACTTATTATTGAGCCCTATTAGATTTGCTGTATCGCTTCGCTGTCCTTATCACATCACAGCCCTACTTCTACCTTCATTCTTTTCCTCTTTATTTGTTTTTTGCTTCTATAGAACTATATTGCGGCTTTTAGCATGTATATTCTGCTATAAAAAGACAAGGAACAACTGCAACAGAACAAGGTGGAATAAGCAGAGCTTCCTTAGATTAACAGCCAAAAGAAACTTGTCTATCTACATGAATTTTCCACTTCTTGCTGCTGACTCAGAGTGTCAGGAATAAATTAAGCACTCAGTTTACATCAGAGGTATTGCCCATAAATTACACTTATGCCCTCTCTAAGATCTGGAGAATGCTAGTATCATATACTCCTATAATTGCTGATAAATCTAATGCATACAGAATTTTCACAGGATTTTCACATATGAGTTCTTCAGACCAAGTTGTGCCCCACTCCCTATCTAGTAGCAGGGGGACCATCTCAGGAATGCATTCAACAGGACTTTGAATCCCTAAAGCACTGAAGTACTAAAAGTGTTTGTTGGTTTCCATCCTGTAATAATACTCAGTTGATTTCAATTCACCCAATGTTGCTCATCTTGTTATACTTCTTCACTCTTTCTTTTCCTTTATAGGCTTTGGGACAGGGGAAGGGGTGGGGGGGGGTGTGCAGGAGTAAGGGAGCAGAGAGGAAAGTCGAAGGGGTATACTGCCTAGAATTTTTTTCCATTTCTGAATGTCAAGATTTACGGTAAGGGCAGCCCCTTAGACCTATAACAGACGCTCTCTGTTAACCCTCCTCGCTCCCCAAAGGAGAAAAGAAAGGGAATAAGTGAGAGAGACTGAGTGATTAGAAAAGGAAACTAGAACAGCTTTAATGGAAATGAAATTTAAAATTATAAAAATGGAATATATACAAATATATACAAAACTAGTATTGAACCCAACCACCCCTGATGGTAGTTAAATCACCATCACCACTGATGCTGTGGAGCAGACACCGATAGAGTCCCAGACTGGGCACAGAAGCAGATGGGAGCTGTGTTCAGGAGCTGGATTCTGGTACTGGGTTCAGGAACACACAGACTGGGATCAAAGGTAGGACGGACAGAGTCCTCCTGGGATGCTCCAAGGAAGAAACTGAAAGAGGACCCCAGCCAAGCCAAGCAAAGCTGGCAAAAGCAGTCCAAGAGGGAAGAAGAGCCCAAGGACCCTTCGGATCCCTCAGCCTTATGTCGAATATGATGTATATGGAATGGAATACCTTGTTGGTCAGTTTGGGGTGACCTGTCTTGTCTGCTCTTCCCTGCAGGTGCAGCCTTTCACTTTCTGCACCCCTCAATGTGGTACACAAGACCCAGCAGTGGCCTTGGTCTGCACACCAATCCTTGGTACTGACTCTAAACATGGGGTATTATCACTGCTAGAAGCAGACACTGTGAGAAGAGGCTGCTACCTTCAGACAGTGCAGTTGGTTAGAAGAACTGAGCTGAAAAGTAAAATCCCTGAACAGAATTACTTCTGTTCTCACTCAAACCAGGACACTGAGATAACCCCATCTCCAGGGAACATCCACAGTGTGATAGATGGTTAATGCTAGGCTTGCTTCTTGTTTTTTTATGGAAGGTGTGAGCAGGTATTGAACACTCCTAAGCACAAAAAATTAATAGAAAATTTGCTTGCGCTATTCAAATAGAGAATTCTGTTCAAATATTGCAGTCTTCTGAGACAAGCTGTATTTACAGAAATCTGCGTAACTGCTGAGAGTGCTACTGTTTAAAAATTTATACCATCTACCACTCTTACCTCAGCAAACCCACATTTTAGAAACGACTGAAAAAAAAATAATAAAGGTTCAAGTTTTCCTATGTTAGCCTTCAGGGCCACATGTATAAATAGCTGCTATGACCTTTTTTTTTTTTTTTTTTTTTTTTGAGATGTTGAATTATTCGGACATGCTGTAGAGCTATCTGGCACTCTGTGCCCTAATAGAAAAGCAAACCTTAAGAATTTACTATTATACAACAGTAGCCTGTAGAGATAAATACTCTGCAGAGAGGGAAGAAAGTGTAAGCTGCAGAAAATTAATAATAGCCATTTCTCTATGAAAGAAGAGTGACCTACTCCTAGCTAAAATTTATTTCTTTCTTGTCTAACATTTCACAGTTTCCCTTATCTCCTTCTGGCACGGAGCTAACTTTTCCATTTTCCCAGCCTGCATTCAGAGGCTCTTAGCCCTCTAAATCTGGCATACTCAAACAGACCAGAAAGGGCTTTTTTTTTTGAAAACGCAACACCATCTTTCTCAGTCAGTAAGTCAAATGGTGCCTTTCTTTTTCTCCTGTTCTATTAATCTACTGATCTTAAAATTGATAAAAATTTTGAGTGTATCTATAGGTAGGACATGGTAAAACCAACTATGAGGTATATATGTGTGTATAGGAAGAGCTATTACAACACCATCCTGGACTGTATCAAAAACAGTGTGTGCAGTAGGAGTAATGAAGTGATCGTGCCCCTGTACTCAGCACTGGTGAGGCTGCAGCTGGAGTACTGTGTTCAGTTCTGGGCACCGCAGTGTAAGAAAGACATTGAAGTGATGGAGCAAATTCAGAGAAGGCAACAAAGCTGGTGAGGGGTCTGGAGAACAAGTCTAGTGAGGAGTGGCTGAGGGAACTGGGGATGTTTAGCCTGGAGAAGACTGAAGAGAGACTTTATTGATGTCTACATCTACCTGAAAGGAAGTTGTAGTGAGATGGGTGTTTGATTCTTCTCCCAAGTAACTAGCAATAGGACAAGAGGTAATGGGCTTAAGTTGCATCAGGGGAGGTTTAAACTGGACATTAGGAAAAAAATCTATACTGAAAGAGTGGTGAGGCATTGGAAGAGGCTGTGCAGGATGTGGCAGAGTCACCATTCCTGGAAGTGTTCAAAAAACATGTAGACATGGAACTTCAGGACATGGTCTAGCGGTCACGATAATGTTGGGTGGATGGTTGGATTTGATGATATTTGAGGCCTTTTGCAACCTTAATGATTCTGTGATTCTGTAGTATCACAAAAGGAAAGGAAAAGTGAAGAATAAGAAAATACTTCACTGCATTTAGTGCCTTTGCTGTACAAACAATTGGGTTTTGGATGTCACATTTTTATGAGTCCTAGATAGGTCAGGCCAAAGTGTAAACCAGTCCTTAATGGTTTGGGGTTTTGTTTTGTTTTGTTTTGTTTTGTTTTGTTTTGTTTTGTTTTTGTTTTGTTTTGCTTTTATTTGTTCATTTATTTATTTTTTACTTCGTTGTGGGTATTTTTATTATTAATGCTTTATCACCATTCACAGATAGATTTCTAGAAAATCATAGACATCACATGCTGAATGTGCACCAGGGTAAGTGAAAGCAAGGTACTTCCAGAAAGACTGCCATGCCTGCTACCATTGTCACTTAAAAAGGAAATTTAAAAAAGTGTTAGAAAGTGTCAATCCATCTTTCCTGTTTTCTTGTTTCTCCTGCTGACTTTTCCTTTTCACTACTGTGCCTCTCCATCTTGAATACCCTGCAGCATCACTCTCATACAAATGCTGTGCAGAGCCAGAGGTAATATGACAATGGGATGTGGCAGAGGTCCATCTTTTGGGTTTCTGCTTTTGCCTTCACAGAACAGCAGCAGCATTATATAGTCTGAAGTAAGGGGACCAGCAGTGCACCTAGACCCAGCTTGGTTCCTTCCTACCTTTTATTAGTATCTCACTGGCAGGGGACTGGTATCTGAGGAAACACTGGAGCTGGTTACCCCTTGCTGAAAATGAAATGTACAATGTCTTGCATAGAATGTGGTATAGACAGTTTGGGGTAATGTAGATACAGATATAAAAAAGACATGGGGAACTGCCTGAAGATATTTTTATTACAGTTTAATAGATCTCTGATGGTAAAGTTAGCTTTTGAGCACGTTTAGACAGTCTAGTAAAGACTGGACAGGACCCATAAGCTTCAGCAGCAGTCTACATGCAGCTTCAGTGACAGTTCTGCAACCATTATGATAAACATAGATTAGCAAGAACTGAGTTCTTGCTCTTTCTTGGCAACAGGGTTTTTGATATTATCCTGGCAACTTACACAGATTTTGTATTTCTTATTCCCCTGTCTGCCAAAATGAGTGTAGTTCTTCCATTTATCACTGTGGCATTGTGAAACTAAGATCTTCACTTTGAAGAGCTGAGGTGTTTGGGTACTACTATGATAATTAGATATGAAGTATCCTAAGATATGACACTAGATAAATGGATTTAGCAGTTAAAATGAAAAAATAGTAAAGTTTGTACATGTATCAGTAGTGGTGCATATGAAAATGGGGGTTGTGTCCACATTCATCAAGAACATTAAGCTACAGCATGAGGTAATATCAGTCTATCCTCAACAACCCTTTCTGGAAGGTGTGGAAAAAGGATACATCTGGAGACCTAGCTAAAAAGATAGTTGTGAAAAATTTTGGAATATCTTTTGTTGTCATTGTTTACAACTTGAGTACAAAGTCTTTACAGACAACAGGCAAAGCTTTATTCATGATTTAAAAGAGCAAGAGCGAAACCAGCTAGGGTGAAATTGTGTCGTTAATATGCATTATTTCCACAGAGACACACACTTCTGTAATTCTGTACTGTTAAGAGTCAAAGCTAGAAAATCTGAAAGATATACATATAATAAAGTTATCTATTTCAACTACAAGTAGGAAGCATTTAAATTCTGAGAAATACAGGGAATGCTTTGAAGGACCATGTAAAAGGTCAAAGATATCTCATGTTTTGTCACATTTATTGTAGATAAGCCAGAAAGTTAAAAACAGTCATCATGGCCAGTTGCACTTTCTCTCTCATGCTAATGGGGCTGTTAATCCTGAAAATAATTGCACTGGGCCTCACAGAAATTAGAAATACTGTCATTTGGGTCAGTAGCAGTATTCTCACCTTTCGTTCTGAATGTCACAGTATTTGTAAATCAGCACTGAGAAGTTGCTGAACAACAGAGGTCAGAGGGTTGTGATCAGTTAAGGGACTGGAACACCTGTTTTAGGAGGAAAGGCTCAGAGACCTGAGGCTGTTTGACCTGGAAAATAGAAGGCTCAGAGGAGATCTTATCAAGGTTTATAAATATCTGAAGGGTGTGTGTCAAGAGGATGGGTCTGGTCTCTTTTCAGTGGTGCCCAGTAACCGGACAAACACAGGAAGTTCCACCTCAACATGAGGAAAAACTTCTTTACTGTGAGGGGGACAGAGCCCTGGAATAGGCTGCCCAGAGAAGTGTGGAGTCTCCTCTGGGGACTTTAAAAACACACTTGGATGTGATTCTGTGCAGCCTGCCCTAGATTATCCTTGTTTGGCAGGAGGCTTCAGAGGTCCCTTCAATCCCCTTTCTGTTATTCTGTGGTCTGTGAGCTCTTGCCCCACATGGAAATGTCAGGTAATGCAGTTATTTGAAAATTGATAAGAAATTGTGGAAAATCAGGCTCTTTATGTGGGAGAGTTCTAGTTTCATCTTAGCAAGCAAAGCCTTTTGGCACTTAAAAAGGATTAATTAGTACATCTGACATGCACTGGTGAGGATTTACTACTATGCAGAGTTGACATACACCCCAGATATTTGGGAGCCATGATGGAAGCTAAGCACATGTGTAATCAGAGTACATACTTGTTCATTGAATGACAGGTGTGTTCCTGATAAAAACGAGTTTACAAAGATACCCCTTGGAAAGAAAAGTTGTTTCAGACAGATGTTTTTACTGTCTTATATAAAGCAAGCCGAACAGGAAAATAGCTGTGAATGGATCCTCACTGGGTGATTTTGTTCTGAATTAACACTGCTTTTCTCTCTGTATTCAGCCAGCCACAGCAGGTGGGGAAGTTGATTTTCGTTGTTTAGTTTGTAACTGAAAACCTAGAATTTTTATTTTTTCTTTCTGGGAAATTTTGCTGCAGAGAAGATTGCATCAGTTAACAATAAAACATCAAGAAGGAGACTGGAGTACAATTGCATAAGATCTATAAATACATGCTGGGTTTATATATATATCATAAATGCAATTAGACTAGGAAGTGCTGTGCTACTGTTATCTTCACAGAACAAATGCTGCTGAAAATTTCTCTGATGTATCCCCTATGAGATGCCATAGCACCTATTTTCAAAAAATATGAAACTAGCTTTAACAGCTGTTACAACCACTTTATTTTTCTGGGGCAAGTCCTTGGGTATAACTACAACTTGCAGTGGCTCCTATTGAAACTGAAATTAATTCTTCCAGGGAGGACAGACAAGTTGTTCTTGATATGAAAAAGTGTGAAAAACTCTGTTTTGAGAAACTTTATTTAACATCATCTATGTTGGATTTAACAGGCTACAAATAGTATTTGGTTTGCAATGCTCCTTACAGTTCCTCAATGCCTGCATAGCTCTGCTTTCTGTTTTATTCTACAAGGAATCAGTTATTGACAACTTGCTTTTGAAACGTAGCCATTTTGAAATGTGCATCATGTGCTAGGTTAGACACAAGCTCTTGATCTACTATTAGGTTGATCTGCAAGGATCTTTCCCAGTCACCCCTGTGTATAACTTGCCTTATCACAATGATAATATTCTGAAAACTAGCATGAGTCACTTCATTAAATAATACCTAAGAATACATCAGACATAGTATAAGCAAGTACTTTAAGCACATACAAAATACACTGAGCCTTCAGCATTACAAATTAATTGAACTGAACTGCATTATTGTGATCAGGGAATAAAATCTTAACTTGCTGAACCTAAAATGGATGCAACAGGATCAAACAGTTAGAGCAATGGATGCTAATGCTATGTAAATATGGCATCAAACATAGACTGCTAGAACAGTCCATAGAGCTCTGGGTGCAGATATATACAGCACAGAGTGGCTTTATTTTATTCCAGTACAAAGAATTAAAAGATAAGGAAAAATAAAGCAAAATACAATATCCATCAAAAATAGACTGAAAAAGGGAAGGAAAGCCTTCTATAAGAGCAAAAATGTTTCCCTTACAAAGCTGCATTTTCCCCAAGATTTAAACTGCAGTAAGCAGAAGATATTTATGCACTGTAATAAAATTTAATTCTTTCTTTAGAAAATATTTCTTTTCTCTCCTGAATTCCATCTCTGAGGAATGTTACAGACTTCAGTGGATATTAGGTCTTTTTGTTTCCTTGTTTCTTGCTCTGTTGTATATCCCCCTAAAACACATGTATTTATTGATCTGGGTAGGAATCAATTATGGTGTCCACAACCTGGGATTTTCAAGAACCCTTAAACTGTTCCTAATCCTGATTCCCTTGAATTGAGTAGTAAAATTATTTCTGGCATTATCAAAAACAGAATTAAGACAATATGATGTGGATCCCCCCCCCCCCCCTTTGATTTGCATACTTTTTGTTTCTCTCACATTCTAGCATTTTTGGCTTATAAACAGTTGGACTAATAATAAAACTTAGAAACATCTGGGTACAGACAAGCAAAATAACATCTTCATTTCTGAAAATACAGAAAAAAAAGATCTTTCACATAATGAGGAGTTTCTCTTATTCAAACTTACTTTCTATGAAGTCAAAAATCCATTTGTGAGACTTAAGATAAAGAAAATATTTTCATTAATAATTTTATGCACTGCTTTCTGCTCCTATATAAGGTCCAGCCACAGAACGTGTATAGCTAAAATTCTTCTATGTAGTGGCTGTCATAGTCCCTTGAAATATTGTTTTTCATGCTGTCTGAAAGACTGAATCTTCACTTTCAGAAGAATATCAGTTAGTTAAAGGCAACATTTGTTTCACAGTTATTTGAATGTGCCTCTTTGGGGACAGTGTTAGCAGCAGGATTGGTCCAAACTGCAAATGTGCAGTAACTGAACAAACCTCTGTTGCAGTGAGCATTTGTGCATATTAAAAAGAGCCTGAGAGCATCACCCCAAAGTGGCCAATAGTGTCATCATGAAGGTTTTCAACTAAGAAGCTAAAAGAATTGCAGGATCTTTATGGACTGATAACACTAAAGGAAAATAGAGAGATCTTAGTTTTGTCCCACTTTTGTACAGGAATATATCTGAAATCTGATTTTAATTTTTTTTTCTTTTTTTTTTTTTTTTAGAAAAAATGCACAGTATTTGCTGCCATTTTTTGCACCAGAATATGTTCTTTTAATTTTCAATTATTCTTCATCCACAGTGTCCTGAGACTTGATTCCTTGTTAAAAGAGAGCCAAATTCTATCTATTCTGCTGGTGACATTCTGCTCTATGCTTCTGTTCATTTATCCTGGAGCACAAAGATCAGTACCTTCACCCATGTGATGTTGTACATGTCAGATAACCATTTTTGTGTGAAACTAAGTAAACAAGATATTGTTAGGAAGACAGCTGAAGGATTTGCCTAGGACTGTTTTGATAATTTTGTAGTTGCTTGGTTTCTTTGAGCTAAAGTTTTCCACTCATTTTGCTCATTTGACAGTTCCTTCTAGAAAGAAGTTTAGCAACATGATATTGTAACATTATATTTTACCTGGGGTCTGAGAAGAAGCATATACCTTTCAGTGACTTATCGCTTATAAAATAGACTGTGTTGTTATAGTACTGTTTCATTTGGCTGGATTTGGTTTACCCTTAAGATTTGAACACTGCAATTTCTGCATGTGACTGCATACAAAATTGGACACTGCAGTGGTCAGCCTGGAAGACTACTGTATAAGGAGGAGTTAGTGATCCATATAATAACTAAGCCAGGTGTATGCTTCTGCATTGTGGATACCACGACTACTACTTAATCAAGGCACAGATAATCAACAGTATAATTAATCAATGAATACACAGTCAATGCAAAATTATACAATGCATATGTAGTCAACGTGTACTTAAGCAAAAGGATGCATATAATATTGTCTTGCCCACTTGAAATAGTATATGCACCTTTTCAAGAGCTGTAGCATTATTAATGAGATAAGAATATTGCACCACACTGTCCAAGGGACTCTCTAAAGCTAAGTCAGCACTACAGATTTGATTTCTCCCAGGGAGTGATGAAGCTCTACTCTGAGCAAGACTCTATAGGAAAATGAGGAAACTTAAGTGGGGTGAACCTTATCATGGATGGGATCTGTGGAGCATGCCATGTCCTGATCAGAGGTCCATCCAACATTGTAACATTTCAGAGTTCCCAGCATCAGAAAGGGATGTGAGATTTTATAACTTGCTGTTAGCTTCTTTAGGCTTTTAGTAAATAGTTATCTGTTCTGCAAGTATATATACCTTTCTTATTGGGATTCAGATAAACCAGCACTGCATGGTGCAAACCAGTCATTTTTACTGTGAAAATTAGCTGCATAAAAAAAATAGTGTTCTACCTTAGGTATTAATGTCTGAGGAATATACAATGAACAAATAAATTTTTTTTTTTAGAGTATGGAACATGTATTTTCTGTAATCTTTCATGTTGAGTAGCCTAAAATATGACAGCTACCATTATCTGTACTAAATACAGGGCAACTCTCTGAGGCACAGCATTATAAATCCTTTTTCTGATCAGATAAACTTTCTTTTAGTATCCAGCATGCTCCACTAGCCAGAAATTCCTTTTCCTTCCATTAAAAAAAAAAATTAAAAAATCTGTACATCCTTCATTTAGCCAGCCATGGTCATGCCTATTCTGTATGCATAGGAAGTACTTTAAAGTACTCATAGCATTATCAGAGAAAGTACCAAGATCACAAAAGTACAGGTCTCAATCACTATGCTTAAAATTTTTTTTCATCACTGAATGCTGGGCACCTTATCTTTACATATTTTTGAGAGGAAGTGTTGGCTTGAGAGCTTGGAAGCTTGCCTGAAAATACTCTGCTATCTAAATCTAAGTATCCTTTATGATTATTACTGAAATCTATGATAAAGTAACATGAAAAGTTAGTCTGGAGAGAGCAAATACCTTGTAGCAGAGCATAAACTAGTAGTCTCAGCATACCACTACTTTTTTTTTACCAAAAAATGTATTTTGGATTTGCCCACTTAACGTGAATGTTCACAGAACATTCCTTTCACCTGAAAATGTTTAAGTGGAGAAGACAGTGAACTGCCTGAGTGAATGAGGCAAGAAGCAACAAATATAAACAGGCAGCAATATCATCATAGAATCATGCAGTCATTAAGGTTGGAAATGACCTTAAAGATTATCAAGTCCAACTGTCTACCAAACATTATCATGACCATGTCCTGAAATGACACATCTAGACATTGTTTTAAGACCTCCAGGGATGGTGACTCCACCACCTCCCTGGGCAGCCTGTTCCAATGCCTCACCACTCTCTCAGTAAAGAAATTTTTCCTAAAGCTCCACTGGTGCAACTTAAGCCCATGTCCTACTGAAGGAAGGAAGTGGATTAACTCAAATATAAGGTTCCCCAAATACTCCACAAATCCTGTGTGCTATAGCAATGTTTATTTTAAAACCCAAAATATCTGTATATTTGAACTAGTGAACATTCCAGCACCATGGCCAGCACATGAACATAGGTTCATCATCAGGATTGCGGGAATGGGTTAAAGAATCTACTTGCAGTATGTCAGCAGTCCTGTGCATGTGCCTGAGCAGTCCTGGGTGAGGTTAGAGCAAGAGGAACTGCCCAAGTAATACTCTTAACATTTAATGGGGTCTGAGTGAACTCATCAGTCCAAAAGCCAGCTGTAATTTGAGGAGTAAAATACTTGAGGAAAAAAACAATAAAAATAAAAATCAGTGATTAAAAAATTTAATACTTTAAAAATAAAGTAATCTGATATAACTTCTTACCTAACAAGTAGTACTAATATGGGCCTCAAAGCACAACAAAAGTTTTAAAGTTATGCTAAACTTTCACTGAATTTTCATATTACCTATATCTTTTCTTTTACTGACTCATATTCCTAAATTATTGTTTTTAAAAAACCTGAACAACACAGAAATATAGTGAATTAAAAACCTCTTTGAGGTCTTAAATTCACAGAGGACTGTCAAGGTCCATCAAGACACAGGGGCTGGTGAGTTCACAGTGTTTTGTTCTGTCTGAGCAACTCAGTGTAGCTGAAAGACAGGACCTCACCCAAGAAGGGAAACAACAACTTTACAGAGAGAGGGTTTTCCAGCACCCAATCTGGAGCTGGGAAGCACAAAGCTGAGCAGGTGGAGGAAGTGAGACACAGTAGAATGAGGATGACAGAAGATGGGATTTTCCTGCAAGTTGTTCCTTTTATAGAGGTTTGCATTTATCTTATGCTTTCCCCTTGCAACATGTTTCCCTTTACAATAAGGTGGGTGATAAATTTGAAGCTTCTAGATTTTGATGGCACATAGGAGAACAACTTTCAAGGAGGGCTCGGAAAGCTGGTAATTGTTTTAGACTCTAGAAAACTTTAAAGTGTCATCCCAAAGATGGAGAAAACATTAGCCATAGAGTAAAACCTGGAAGTTTTCATGATATCTAGACTGAATGACACTGTATATTTGTGCCAGTATACTGAGCAGAAGAGCCTCCAGGACTTGGACTGTTACTACCAATGGATTCTTCAATCTCTGTTAGCACCTTTCTGTCCAAGCTGGAGGCAAAAGAAAATTGAAAAGGCTGAAGATAACCTAGCAAGAAAAATGTTGCTTGAAAAACAAAATGGAACCTATAGTTTTATAGAAATATATGCCACCATTTGTTAAGTCTGTTATCATTAAAAAAAATAGAAATCATAATGATAATATAATCATTATCATTATACATAGAAACAGATATTCCTTGTCTTAAACATTTCAGAGGGCAGGATAATCATATTTTCTCGTCCCTTGCACCTGCAGAAGGAAATGCATATTTCAACATCCAGGAGTACTTTTCTGCAGACTTTCCATATCTTTTAACTTAAAAACAACAACAAAACTTGGGATCGAATCATATCCTGCTTTTTTTTTTTTTTTTTTTTTATTAATGGTAAAATAAGCTCACACAGATGACTTAAATGAAAAGCATGATAGGAAGCAATGTTTTCAAAGACTAGTTTTTCCTCCTGCAGAGAGTATTTGTAAGAAGTGAGAGAGAGCTAACAGTGAATTTGGCATCAATTGAGAATTTTTCCCCTCAGATATCTCTGATCTTTATTCCTGGCTGACTGCTCTGCACTCTCAAATGTCATTTTCTATGATCAACACTTGAAAGCTAGTAAGTTCATATCAAATTTTAGGACTAAATGTATTTCCCCAATGCATTAAAATACACTTCCTCTTCCTCTTGAAATGATATTTAACATCGTGCCTGCAATTTAGCAAACACAGACTGGGAGAGCACCTGTACACCTGTAACTACCATTCCCTCTATCAGAAAGCTATAAAGTGTTCCATCTAAAAGCTTCTATCAGAAAAGAGGCATGACCGCATTTACTTCTAAAAACTCTGCCTTTCTTCATTATTACTAACAATGCATTATCATTGGTGGTCATCTTAAGAGAGATTTCTTTTTCCCCCCCCCAGACTTAATTTGTAATGTTTCATCCACCATACTATTAAGAATACTTCTTGATTCTGAGATGTTTTCCCTAGTATGCTAATACCATCAGTACATCCCTCTAGGGGTTCTAGGAAACTTTTGACAGTGCTTTGCTCTGTTCCTTTTTCTGCAACCTTTGAAAATCCAGTATGTCTGAATGAAATACTAAAGTAGTCTTTGTGATGATGCATCCACATACCCTCTTATCCTTTCATAAATGTGACAGCCAAATTATTCCATTTGTTGTAAACATTTCTCACACTTCGTTCTAAATGTTCATGGAGCATTTTTCGTTCTCAGGAAAATGGGCTGAGCTAGTCTCTAGCAAACAACAGAAAAAGAAATTGCAGCTCTTATGGAATAGTGTGAAAAGTTAATATGTTAGTTAATTCTCTTAACTTGTCACTTCTTTAAGCCATGGTTGTTTTCAATCACTTGCTTAAGAGTACTATATGCATTCATTTGGAATTTACCTGCTTTCAAGAAACAGAATATCTGTACACATTCACTTTCCAAAACTTTTCAGATCCACTATACACCTACATTTCTGATCTAAATAGACATGTTTACACAGCAGATGTTCCAGCATTTTTGACATATAAGGACAAAATGTTTTTTTCTATTACACATACCATATTTTTTGAAAGTTGCAAAATCATCCCTTCCTTCTTTCAGATGGAGGACTCAAAGCTCTTCTGGTGGGTTAACCTTAGCTGGCTGCCAGGTGCCCACCGAGCCACTCTCTTGATTTCCCTCCTCACCAGGACAGGGGAAGAAAATAACATAAAAAAAGCTCATGGGCTAAGATAAGGACAGGGAAATCACTAGCAATCACCACCACAGGGAAAAGAGACTCAACTTGGGGAAGATTAACTTAATCTACTGACAGTTAAAAATAGACTACAATAGTGAGAAAACAGAACAAAGCAAAGCAATCAAACAAAACAAAAAAATCAACACCAAAAAAACCCCATAAAATTAAAAGCACATTCCTCCCACCTTCCCTTCTTCCCAGGCTCAACTTCACTCCTTCATTTCTGGTCCTTCTACCTCCTTTTCACCACAGTGGTGCAGAGTGATGGGGAATGGGGTCTGGGGTCAGCCCATAACACTCGATCTCTGCCAATCCTTACTCCTTACACTGTTCTCCTGATTCAGCATAGGGTCTCTTCCATGAGATACAGTCCTTCATGAGCTGTTCCAGCTGTGTCCAGCATGGGCCCTTTCCACAGGGTACAGTCCTTCAGGAACAGACTACTCTAGTGGAGGTCCTGCATGGACCACAGTTGCTGCCAGAAAACCTACTCCTGGGTGGGATCCTTTCCATAAGCCACAGGTTCTGTCAGGAGCCTGGTCCAATATGGAATCTCCACAAGCTGCAGCTTCCTTCAAGCATCTCCACCTGCCCCAGTGTGACATCCTCCATGGGCTGCAGTGTTGATATCTGCTCTGACATGGTCCTCCATGGGCTGCAGGGAGACAATCTTCTTCACCATGGTCTCCTCCATGGGCTGCAGGGGAATTTCTGCTTCAGTGACTGAATCACCTCCTCCCTCTCTTTCTTCCCTGACCTTGGTATCTGAAGTTGTTTCTTATACATTTTACTCAGTCTTCTCTCTGACAGCTGCTGCACAGCAGTTTTTTCCCTTTTTAAAGTATGTTATCACAGAGGCACCACCAGCACCACTGATGGGCTCAGTTTTGGCAAGCAGTGGGTTCATTGGAGCCAGATGGAACCGCCTGTGTCTGACATGGTGGCAGCTCCTAGTGTCTTCTCACAGAGACTACGCCTGCAACCCTCCATCACCAAAACCTAGACAGGTAAACCAAATACAGGTCTCTAAGATGGATTTGGATTTCTACTTGAAGGCAAACCCTTTGGCAGTCTGGCAAAGTTCCCACTGATTGGAAAAGGGGAAACATAACCCCCATTTTTAAAAAAGGAACCAAAGAAAAACCAGGGAACTAGCGACCAGTCAGCCTCACCTCTGTGCCAGGCAAAATCATGGAGCGGATCCTCCTGGTACCCGTACTAAGGCACATGAAAAATAAGGTGAACAGTGACAGCCAACATGGCTTCACTAAGGACAAATCGTGCCTGACTAATTTGGTGGCCTTCTACAACAGTTACAACTCTGGTTGATATGGAAAGAGCAACTGACGTAATCTACCTGGACTTGTGAAAAGCATTTGATGCTGTCCCACATGACATTCTTGTCTCTAAGATAGCGAGACATGGGCTTGATGGATGGACCACCCAGTGGATAGGGAACTGTCTAGGAGTTGTCACTCAAAGAGTTGTGATCAATTGTTTGATGTCGAGGTGGAGACCAGTAACAAGTGGAGTTCCTCAGATGTCTGTTCTGGGTCCAGTGTTGTTCAGCATCTTTGTCAGTGACATGGACAATGGCATCGAGTGCACCCTTGTCTTGGTTTGAAAGACAGGTGTCTGCCAAGGAAGGCAGGAGTCCTCCTTGGAAGGGAAAAATGCAACCCCCTCCCCTCCAAATGCTTATAATTTTGAAATTAAGGGGCTTTCAGGCAAAGATGAGGAATAGGAATAACAGTTCTTTACTAAATGTATATATAATAAGGCAAACAAACAACAATAAGGATGGTAGTAACAACAAACAGTGCCAGGAGCCCAGTGCCAGCCTCTCGGGGGCTCCCGCGGAGCAGGCAGGGCGCCATGGTCTCCCTGCCGCTCCGGAGCCAGCTCAGGCCTCACGGGGCAATGGCCGACAAAAAGCCCATTTCACAAACCCCCCTGGGCAGCCGATCCCGGTGTCCAGCAGGGTCCCTGGGAGACAGCAGGGGCAGAAGGAGAAACAGCAGGAGACGCAGCAGGGATGACCTCTCTACAAGCTGATCCCGGTGCCCAGCAGGATCCTCGGGAGGCAGCAGGGGTAGAAGGAGAACAGGAGAGGCAATGGGGATGAGTTCTCTGCACCACGAGGGCAGCTTCTCCTTCCCTTGAATGCAGGGAGAAAAACAAGGTCCCTAGGGGCTCCACCCAACCCCCTTTATTCGGCTGGCTGGACCCCTCCCCCTGTGGCCAGGTCCTTTTGTCTCTCTTAAGTACAGCAATTTATCTCCTTGACGAACAAGTATGGAAAAAATTCTTTAAAAGAAGAAGGAAAACAGAATAACTCCCCAAAGCCCCAACAACCCTCAAGTGAGCCAATGACTCCAAGTTGTGTGCTGCGGTGGACTCACTTAGGGGAAGGGCTGCCATCCAGAGGGACCTTGACAGGCTTGAGAAATGGGCCAGTGCAAACTGCACAATGTTCAACAAGTCAAAGTGCAAGGTCCTGCATCTGGACTGGGACAATCCCAGCCACAATTACAGACTGCATACAGATTGGGTTGAGAATAGCCCTGAAGAGATGGACTTGGGGGTGTTGATTGACAAGAAGCTCAACATGAGCTGGCCATGCACTCATGTGGCTCAGAAGGCCAACTGTATCCTAGGATGATTCAAGAGGAGCATGGCCAGCAGATCCCGAGAGGTGATTCTTCCCCTTTACTTTGCTCCTGTGAGACCCCACCTCAAATACTGCTTCCAGTTCTGGTGTCCCCACCATAAGACGGACATAGATCTGCTGGGACGAGTCCAGAGGAGGGCCACAAAGATGATCCAGGGGATAGAGCACCTCTGCTATGAGGATAGGCTGAGGGAGCTGGGATTGTTCAGCCTAGAGAAAAGAAGACTCCAGGGGGACCTTATAACTGCCTTCCAATATCTGAAGGGATCCTACAGGAAGGCTGGAGAGGGACTCTTCACAAGAATGTCTAGCAAGAGGACAAGGGCAAATGGTTTTAAACTGAGGGAAAATAGGATTAGATTGGATTTTAGGAAAAAGTTCTTCAGTACAAGGGTGGTGAGACTCCGGAATGGATTGCCCAGAGGGGTTGTGGATGCCTCCTCCCTGGAAGTGTTCAAGGCCTGGTTGGATGAAGCCTTGAGCAACCTAGTCTAGTTAAGAAGTGTCCCTGCCCATGGTGGGGAGGTTGGATTAAATGATCACAAAGGTCTCTGCCAGCCAAATTATTCTGTGATTCTGTGCAATCCAGAACAACTCAAACAGGATAATTTTTTACCTCTTTTACATAATAATTACCTCAAATGAAACAGCTGATCCTTAATCCCCAGAATTACTTATTTACTGTGGACATTTAGAAGTGTATTCAATCAATGTAGGTAACTCTGTAATGAAGGGGATAGAGACCCTTAACTGAAAGACTGGGAAGGATTGCAAAATCATCTTCATCTGGTAAGGAGGCTACAGGAATGCCTTCGACCATCATTCAACTTCTAACATTATGCTGCAGCCATTGCCAGAGTATTAGTAAGGATGTGCTTCTCTTAGCATCTGTTGACTAAAGATCTTACTACAAATCTTTACGGAAAAATCTTATTATGAAAAATCTTACAGGAAATGTCAGCATATGATTTATATTCAGGTTTAATTTAAATCCTTTCTATTTTTCCATACTGTATTTTGGGGAACAGAGTCTCTCTCATTCAATGTTCATGAATATCTGCAATTCTGGCATTTGCTATCATATAAGCATTTGATTTCACAAATAATAGCTTTCAAAAAAAAAGCATGTGTGTATTTATATGTACTTTATATCTTACAGAATAGATAATGTAACCATAACTGTATGTACAACATTGTCTTAATTCACCTCCCTGTGCTCACTTTTGCTAGTCCTGACACAGACTTCTTTAAATTTGTTTTTCTGTTTCTTCTTCATTAATATCTTCTGAATAGCTGCTTTGATCTTTCAATCCAATGTGTGTTCACATGCCTTTTTAATCAAGTATTTATCAGAATTTGTACTACAAATGATTATTTTCTTCCTGTTCCTTTCACCATGTAAGTATTTCAAATGCATTAACAAATTTATCTTCACGGAATACCTGGGAGCTTAGATTGTAGGGTCAACTTAATTTTGTAGCTGGAGAACAAACCTGCCAAAATTCTATCTTAAAGATACAGTATTTTCACACATTTTGAATGTTTTGCTTTTGAAAGCAGATCTTGGGGAACCTCTTTTTCATCTATTTGGCCAATTCACTTAGTTTAATGGAAGAATAAGTGTACTACACCCATGGAATTCAGATTAAGGTGTTTCTAAGTGGCTTCAAAAGAGATGACACACAATCCGTAGTCTTTTCTTTCCTGAATTCCATCTGCTAGTGACACAAGCCTGCAAAATCAGCTCTACAGACTAGCTCAGTATATTTCAGTTAGCATCTACTTTCCCAGACTCTACAAGCACATCTTTGAAGCAGTGTTGTCTCCAGAATGACAGTATTTCTTCCTTTATATTCATCTGCTGTTTCCTTGCAGCACTTTATCTTCAGTGCTCTGGTTTCATCCTCATCAATCTTGTCCTGTGGTATTAGGCTATTCAGCACAACAAAGTCCTGTTGTATTTATGAAGGTTTTAGACAAAGATTTGGACAGGAATGATTATCAGTTTGGAAATAAAGAGGTTACAAGTAAAATTGAAACATGTAATTCAAATATATTTTAGGACATCTTATGAAAATGTGCTACTTGGTATACTGTTCAGACCAGAAAGCTTCTGACCACATATTCACATGGCATTCTCAACTCACTGATGCCATCAGTACTGGAATTTTTCCTTTATTCTGACCCCTTCCAACTCAAGCACAGATGGAGTTCCTGGAGTTCATTGTAAAGGCAATTTGGATTACTTTTCTGTGAGATTAATACCTCTGCTATTCAGAACCCTTTCCAAGTTTCACCTACTGTCCCTATTCAGAAAGGAAATATTACTATTTCAGTTTTCTGTTCTCTGTTATGTTTAACACACAACATTAAAATATTTTAAGATCATGAAAAATAGCACCATTAAATTCAACCCATAGCACCATTAAATTCAACCAATAGCAACATCAAATTGAAAGGCTTGTACATCAGCTGTTTTAAATCTGAAAACTCCAATATATCCTCTCTTTCTTATCAAACCCAGATTCAGACATAGAAATACAACTTTATCCAGTCAAGACACTGAAAAACTTCTTCCTCTCTGATCCATTCCTCTTAGGTCTTCAGATATATATTTTAGACACACTAAATGGAATCTCTACCTCCTCCTGATGATAAAACACATTTACAAAAAAAACCACTGAGAGAGCTGGTATGTTTTGTTTTACATTTCATGGCATAGTTGTGAATGCCATCTGAGTCTTTTCCATACTTCCTTCTCTATGTCTGCAAGGGTTTTTTCACTCCTGCAGATATCCCTGCAGGTATACAATTAATGGTAGAAGGAAGAAATTCTCACTGAGTGTAAATTGGTGTTTAGGGAGCTCTTGCAGTAGTTAGAGAAACCTCTGTTCCTATCCACTTCTGAAGGACTTTCTGAGAAAAAAAAAAATCACCTTTATTAAGCTTAAATCTTTCTTAAGCTGGTAAAATACCAGGAATAACCATAAACCAAATAAGGACCCATGTATTGTAACAGATTTCAAATCTTAACTCCAAACCTCTAGAAGTTCTTAAAAAATAGTAGTTATGATTTTTTAAACATAATAAAAAATCCTGAGTTTTTTCTCCAACTTGTTTTTTATTTAAAGAAACTACTTAGTGGTGTTACCTGAAATTTAAAGAAGATACAAATCTATCTGGCCTAAAGCTACTGTCATGGTGTAGAAAATTCCAGCCTAAATGATTAAAGTTTCAACACAAATGACAAAAGATAATGGGAAGTGTCTGGTAACCTTGCTAAATATATGTCTAGTTACAGACAGTGATGATGGGTTTTCCTATAATGTACTTACATTTTTCACTAAAAGAACAGGTTTTTTTCTGTTGTATTTTTTTTCTCCTCATTCTTATTCAGCTATTGCTGTGCCTTAGCCTACCTGCATTTTGCATGCTCTTTTTTCTTTCAGTTTCATTATCCTAGAGTTTGACAATCATATTGCAAATACGGAGATCCTGTGTGGTGAACTGACTGATATTGAAGAGGTCATGAAACAGAACTAAGATGACGGATCACTGTTAAAAAAACATTGATCCTTGACTTTAATATTATATCCTTAATATTTTCCTTAATATATGAGAAAATTTTAGTTTATAATGTAGTTGTTTAATGTACTATGCTTTCATCTTATTGCTGTACATTTGAAAATCTTCCAAACTATGTATTTTAAGGTGGCTGATAAACTACACTTGGCTTTGTACTAATCCCACTGTAGGAAGCAGCCAGTACCAGATGCCTTCACTGACAGCCAGCCTGTTATAATTTACTGAGTTAACTGCATAAGTGTTACTTCAGATGTGGTCATGGCTTTTTGATATTTTGTTCATTCTTTGGAGATATAAACATTAAATGGCTAATCCTTCCATTCAATTTTTTATTCAAAAAGCCAAATACCATCACGTTATAGATAAACCCAGTCCTTTACAGAGTGCCTGCTTGGATGAAGCTTCCCATTTGTATCAAGGTCAGAATATGATAATATAATTATAATACTAATATAATATAATATAATATAATATAATATATAATTTAATAATATAGAAAAACTGATGACAACGATGACAGGAAATTTCTTGTAGATTTTTTCAGCCAGATAATTTTCTGTCATTCCAATAGCAACAAAGTTTCGGTATTAATGTCATGAAGAACTGAATATAGTTGTGTTTTCAAGACTATATCTCTGGCTGGATACTTTAATATCTCTCTGACAATTAATTCTTACATACAGAAGTGATGAAATTTAATGCAAATGTTATGAATCAGTTTTAACTTTCTTTGCTAGTTAAATTTGCTTTTAACATACTACATGAATTGCATTAGCAAAGTTTACTTTTCATCCCTTTTGGAGTCTTAGAGTTTTGAAAGCTGTACTCATAGACATTACACATTTAACTTTCTCATTTATTTTCATCTTTCAAGTATGTTCATACTGTACAGGACTTTTTACAAAGCTTACCTTGTACAAAGGCTTCTGTTTGCTACATCCCAACATTTTGGCCTGCTATGTTATCTAAGCTCTCTTTCGGTCCAGTTTTTTTGGGGTTTTTTTTTTGGTTTTTTTTTTCTTTTGGCTGGCTAAGCTGAATTCTGTTAGATTCAGTTAATGTTCACTGTGGGGAAAAAACATCCAAAAAATTATATTAGCATTAGTTTTTCATGTATCACTCACTTGACTTGAAAAGTTAAATATTTCTCCTCCTTTCAGAAATATTTTCCCCTTTTTTAATATTTTCAGTCAAAATCCTTATTAAAAAATATTACATCAGTTAGCAGTGTCTGACAGTACATATGTTACAGGCTTTCTTGGCAGCAGGTCATGTAATTGTCATTCCCTGAATTGTTACCTGATTTAATACATATTCAGAGATGCTGGTATGACGTAATCGACTTCAGGGATGCATATTATGGTGGTCAGCTTTTGAAGTCACTTGAGGTTGTTCACATGCTGAAATTATATGCAAAGTACTAACATTCAGAAGTCTGGAAAACATTTTCCTTGTAAAACAATTTGTTGAGCTACTTGTGAATTTGTTATCATTATAAATCAAAGACTTTGCAGAATAATCTAGCAACACTGGAAAATGCTACAACTGTTTTCCATAAGTGAACTGAGACACGATGATGAAGAAACAGCTTTCAGAGAAATTTACTGTAGTGCTAGAAAATGGAATAATATCTCCTGTCACAGAATCTTTTTGTTCCTTTTCTAACAGGGCATGTAAAAATTGATTGCATATTAATACTTAACCATATATGCATTATATGTAGAATAAGTAAAGCCCCTGACCTTACGCAAGGCCTTATGTGTCCTGATGGTATTGTGTTTGAGAAGAAATTGAAGCTTCCTTACCATATGATGGTTTGATCACATTGCTATTTCATCCCAAATCCAACAGACCTGACAGCCAACTCAATTCTCATCTTTTACAGAGTGATAGGAAACTTTGCCTTTGCTCTCTCTGTACAAATATGCATTGTTTTACCAGAGAATTTGCAAAGATCAGAACAGGTAAAGTATTCCACTTCAATGCTTACTGAGATTTTGGGTTGTTCTGTTTTGTTTCATTTTCTTCTTGCTAAGCACAAATTCAAGAGTACCTGTGCTAACTTAAATGTAATAATACCACAGATCCAGAGCAGTGTGCCCCCAGTGTTCACTTACTCTGAGATGGGTTCTGCTATCAAGTTCAGGAGCTACCACACAGTGCAGCAGAGCCTGGCATGAACCCAGGAAGACTCAAATAGAAATTCCCTAAAATGGAATGATCTGCAGAAAATCTCTTTACATTCTGACAACTCAAAAATATCTTTCCAAAATATTTTTCCACTCAGATTCTATTCTGGCTATATAACAGCCAAGGCCACTGTTTCTCTAAATAACAAGATGCATTCAAGCAGTGTATTCCAGAGTAAGATTTTCATTTGGTTAGTGCTTTGACAGTTGTTGTTCAGCTATTTGGTGGAATTATTTACTAGTGCATATTTCTCTTTCAAGATCGGTCTGACATGCAGTGGAATGTTATTTAACTACAGCTCTAAAAGTTCATAGGTGGACATCTGAAAAAAAAAAAAAAGATCATGATCTGTCCTGGATTTGGCTAGGATAGTGTAAATTTTAACCAGCAGGTGTGTGTGGGGATGATGACACAGCCAGGATAGATGACCAAACCAGCCAATGGGTTATTCAATACCATACTGATATCATGACTGCTATATAAAGCGGTACGGGGCGGGGGGGGTAGGACAGGCAAAGCACAGGTTCTGTCGGTAGGTCAGGACCACCTCTGGACCACCGCCATTCGACGCTTTCATTCTGTAGCTCTCACTTTGTTTTGGTGCTGTTACTGTTGTTGTCACTCCTCCTTTTGTGTTGTGCTATTAAATTCTCCTTATTTCAACCCACAGAGTTTTGTATTTTTCTTCCTCTTCTCCCTCCTATTGCAGGGTGTGTGTGTGTGTGCACGCAGAGGGGTCTGGGGTACTGTGAGCGAGTGGACTCGTGCTGCTCAGATGCATCTAAACCACAGCATGACCCTAGATCATTGCAGCAATGAACAAAACTATCACATTTATGCTGTAGTACTGGTTTATGCATCTCTGCTGTATCTGGATCTTCTTTTTCAGTTATTCAGTAATTAAATTGCTCATTTTTCTTCCTCTTTCCCCTCCAGAAACTCTTTAAAAACATATAAAATGTTCTTCAAAGACATATGTTTTCAAAGGCAGTGCTATGCTGGTTGACAAAGGGCAAAAGATGAACAGAAAATATTATTTTCTGACAATTTATCCCTAGTCCAGGCAACAATCCAGTGCAGAGCCACAAAGATGGTTAAAGGAGTGGAACATCTCCATTATGAGGAAAGGCTGAGGGAGCTGGGTCTCTGTAGCTTGGAAAGGAGAAGACTGAGGGGAGACCTTGTAAATGTTTATAAATATGTAAAAGGCAAGTGTCAGGAGGATGCAGCCAGGCTCTTCTCAGTGACATCCAACGACAAGACAAGGGGCAATGGGTGCAAGCTGGTACATAGGAGGTTCCATGTAAACATAAGAAGTAACATTGTCATGGTGAGGGTGACAGAGCACTGGAACAGGTTGCCCAGGGGTGGAGTCTCCTTCTCTGGAGACAATCACAACCCACCTGGACACGTCCCTGTCTGACCTGTTCTAGGTGATCCTATTCTGTCAGGGGGGTTGGACTAGATGATCTTTCAAGGTGCCTTCCAACCCCTAACATTCTGTGATTCTGTGATTTATGTAGTACTTTAGACATCCTTCTGTGCTGTGCGTTATACAAAGCCAAACAAAAAGGTAGTTTCCCCAAGACTACTTTTAATCTACATCTAAGATGAAAAGGCAACACATGAATGATAAATGAATCAACAGTTCCATTGAAAATTTTTAGTACAGTAATAATTTATCTGTGGCCATAAGATTTTTTTTTTTTCATTTTTAAGTGTTTTAAAATTGTCAATAAACAGAGTCACATTCTTTCCAAAAAAGAAACATATGTGGAAAATGTAACTGATCAATATTTGCACTGGTGCACCTAAAAGCCTTACTAGCCATTTAAAAAAAAAAAAAAAGTTGATAATTGTAAATTATTTCCCCCAAAGTTTGGGATCACTGCATAAGGGCTTCATTAACAGACGGCATCAAAAAAGCACATGTAGTGATCTTCTCTGAGGAATGCTTTGCAGCCTGATAGGCTCCGTTCTGCAGCTTTGCAATGGCAAGAACAGCATTAATATTGGATGGACCATCCAGTTTTGATCTTTCTTGCACACATTTCTCTTAAAATGAGGTCCTTGTTTTCTCCTAGTGCTAGTGTAGCACAGGGCTGTAGAAACAATAGCTATTCCAATGTTAAACTTAGGATTAGGTTTTCAGGCTTATTCCTTTTCAAGCTGGGTAAATGTAATCTTTGTACATAAAATACATTAAGTAAACTAAGAACTACAGTATACTCCCTACAAATGTTAAATGGTACTGCTATAGATGTATAAAATTAAATGTATGTGATTATATGTCTTGGTGTTGCAACATCTTGAATATGATAACATTTTATATACAGTAAAAGTCTATTTTATTGTATCAGAAAGTCTGGTAAGATTTTGACCTGGTTCCCTCTCTTTTGTTGTTTCTCTCTTTGTATACTGCTGCAGCCTATATAGTCTGTAACAATATATGTATACATACACATTCTTCATTTTGAGTCACTGAGTAAATGAAATTACATTGGATTTAATAAGTATGTTGTCATCTAAACAGCAGCTTCATTAGAGTTCATTATAAACATTAGTTTTATTATTTAGAATTTACTGTAATGCTGATTGTTTAGTTCCGGTAAAAAATTTGTACACTTTATTTTGTGCAGACTGAACCTTACAATTATATTGCACCAAAATCTGAATATGCAGCAGTAAGCTTTGTAAACTATTTTGTATTTCCTAAAGGGTAGACACAGCATAGAAATACAATCACTAAAATGAATACATGCAAACTCAGTATGAATGAGAAGCAAACGAACTGAAAACAGAAGAAATGAGGTAAGCGAGGATTAATAAAACATATCTCCAACATCCTCAAATAATGAGAGATGCATTTCATCAACACTAATAATAAAAATTATTCTTAAACTTTACAATAGGGCCTAAATTCCTAGCACCTACTGAACTGGACATAATACAAATGGAGGTAAAAGACAGATGTTACAATCCCTTTCACCCAAGAGACAGAACATTAAATAAAAAAAAAATTGTACAGCAGTAGAGTGTATCAGAAAAAGTATTTGCAGAGGCTCAGGAAATATTAATGCCATTGTATAATGTACTCATGAGATTTCATCTGGAAACTCCATAAAGTTCTAACTATCCTTACTCAAAAAAAGAGGAGTTAAAATTGCAAAAGCAGCAGAGAAAGTTTCATAGCATGAACAGGGAAATGAAAAAGGTTGACTTTATAGACAGTACTGAAAGAGCATGACTTGTTCATTTTAACAAAATGAAGGCTGGGATGCGAAGAGGAATTATGACTGATTTTTTTACATAATGAAGGCATGGTGTAGGAAGATGAGGGAGGATGGTGTCAGAAGAAGAGAGAATCATCAGGGAGGCAGAAGAACTACATAAATGACAAGATAGTGTAACACAAGAAAAAATATAGACTGGACAGAAATAAATGCAGGTTAAAAATTAGATGACAGACTCTGATATGAGAGTAGTGAGCTTCTGGAACAAGCTTCTGGCTGGTGTGGTGAACATGGAGGAATCCATATCTAATGTTTAGATGGCCCTGACCAGGATAGCACCCTTACAGCAGGGAGCTTCGGTTGGAGCCCAGGGCTTTCTTGCAGCTGTCACACTTCATATTGGTTCAAGTTCACTGAGTTTCATAGCAATGAACTCTGATGAAAGGACAGATCATACACATGGAAAAAAGTTGTCCTTAATACTCAGCACTACATTATAAATCTTTCAGAAATTAGTATAGGCTTGTTGTCTTCAGCTCTTGATCTTTACATTTAAATTCCAGTGACATTCAAAACAACTGACATGGTAGAGTGGGTTCAGACACATGAAGAAAATCACAGTACCCATGTGCTGTAGTATTTTTTTCTACTAATGAGTTTTCATAAAACATACTGCAGAGTGCGTTTGCTCTTAGTCCCTGCAATTTGACAGGGCATAGATTTTTATAGCGACAATCACCATGGCATCCCAACACTTTCTATACTGGGACACTTCAACACTTGTCTTGATCAGAAACACTCTTATAATGGATTTCCAGTAGAGTGTCAATACATTTATGCTGATTTTTGCTCTGTAAAAATGGATACACAAATTCTCAGCTAGGAAAAATAAATAAATAAAATTACAATATTATAGCTGGTAGCACTGAAGTGACACTTATCTTCCACATTCTTTCTGTTGCTGGAATTAGAAGAATTGAGTCATTAAAGACCTGAACTGTATATTCCAGAACATCTACCAAAATGCAAATACAAACTCAAAAGAAAGTACAATCAGCAGCAGACGTTTGGGTTTTTTTTTTCCTTGCTATGGCTGAATGAAAATAGTTTAAGGTCAAAAATTGTTCCCAATACAAAGCAAAAGCTGTTGAAGAGAAATCTAAACTGAAGAAAATAATCTCATTAGCTATGCTAAATATGTTAGTTGTGCTCCTTAATCTTGAAGAAAAGGTCATCAGCTAGATTTTGTTCTGTTAATAGCTGCAGGATGACTCAGAATAAACCGGAAAAAAGCTGAAGCAGCACGTGGTCTGAGAGATATGTATATGGATATGTTCGTAGAGAGAAACTTACACGGCACAACACAAATATATGTGGTGCAACTACTTCTCAAGAGCTGCAACCTCTAATGGCACTGCAGACATGAACAGACATCAGGTAGCACTGGAGCAATATGGCTGAATGTAAGGCCAAGGACCAGTAATCACTTGCATGTGCACTGCTTTCTGTGCTAAGAGAAAATTGGTTGATCTTGTGAAATTATTCATTTCCTTCCTTTGGAGGTCTTGGTCATGCCAAGGCTTTGCAGACAGTGAGGAATAAGCAGAAATAATTTGAAATATATACTATGACACCACAAAGGCCACTTTCCTAAATGGAACAATCTTGCTTTAGAAGACATCGGTCAAGTGATGATTTCCTGGAAGTTTCTAAGGAATCTCCATTAGTTTAGGTCAGGAATAAAAATCAGAATAAAATTCTGCCAATCTCTTAATTATTTTTTACACATTTCCCCAGGAAAGGGATTAATTTGCATCTCTGCTGTAAACAGAGCTATTCATGCAAGTATTTGTTTCAGTAAATGTCTGGCCTAATTCAACAAATACTTTATTGAAAGGTCAGCTACAGGAGTGTTATGAAAACCTGTATTTCACACAACATGATGCTTCTACAAAAGTATAAGCCTTATTTTTAAATCACTTACTGCCATCCTTGCTCCAGCAGAGTAATACTTTATTCCATAAATACTCTATGTCTGCATGTCATTTGCATTATTTGTGAAGGGAAACTATGTTTTGTCTCCAAGATGTACTTTATTTTTTATTGAATACTGTAATCCAGAGGCTGCTGGTTTGCAAAGGAGTTGCAAAGTCTGGCTTAATGTGTTGACTAAAACTGGAAAAAAATTACTAACTATTACCTGTATTACTCATGCACTGAGGTCCCTCTTTTACTCCCAAATTAAAGGCAACCTAAGATTACAGAAATTAGGGAGTCCTGTATGTTATATAAAGGCATAACCATAACACTGGGAAGATCACTGCTGCATTGTTGGTTGACAAAAAATTGTATGAGTTTTAAAAGAATAAAATGGTTATGAAAGGAAATTTAGTAATTGAGAGGGAAAGAAATCTTTAAGTGGTTTAAGAACAGAAGACTCTGTTCAAAACTTCTACTTCAGCACTTCACTGATACGTACAGTAAATGGCTTTAGAGAAAAGAATACAGTGCAACTGGCTATTTACAGATGCCAAAACTTTTAGAGGTGAAATTTGTAGTATAAACTTTCAATTCATCATGAAAGAAATCTCAACAGTGTGCTACAGAGCATCAGTGAGAGATGAAAAGGGGAAACAAAATTAAGAGAAGGATATGAAAAGTCGTCCCCCCCCCAGCCCAACAGAATAGTCTATACTTCCTTATCCTTTTTTCAAGCTTTTCGGTATGTGAAGATGAGTGTAACCAGAGAAAGCAGCATACTAGATACCAAAATGCTACAAGTGAAATGAAGTGTGGGCACTTTGCTGATCTGATTGGAAGACACATTCTTCAAGAAATATTAGA